>CM033729.1:19199025-19403981 GCA_019671005.1 Hibiscus mutabilis | reverse complement strand
ATGCTCAAAAACACGGCTTTATTACGATTAAGGGCTTGAGATATCTTGAAAAGAAAGGTATGACACACATGAGTTTAAGTATGAAAATACAAGATCCCTCATTATCTTGATATGAATGATACATGACCACATCAACCGTGTAGAATTTTTTGCAGCCTTCTCTTCACAATGTTCATGAAGATGCCCTTCTCTTCGGATATTCAACTTTTCAACTTACCCGAGCCGCCCTTTGCGGGTTTTCAACTCGAGTCCTTCCTTTGCTTCAAGACGCCGGTTTGGGTTTTCGTCTGAGCTCTCAATTTTTTTAGAGATAATATTTCTTGACGACATCAAATTTACGGGATTTTTCAGCTCGTCCCGTCCATTTCTGTTAGGATCGGGGCTCCTCTGAGAAGGCCTTTTTATGACGTGTCGGTCCTTCCCGTTGGGCATCCATTTTCCTCGAGAATCTTTACGGATAGGAGGATTCTCTTGAGTACCGAATCCTTCTTTGAATTCTCTTGGGCGCACCTTTTTGTTGTAAGCTTTGCACCATCCGCTTTTGGTACATCGACCATGACAAATGGCCTTTAGTCTTTTTCGTCAATGAGATTTAGTTGGTCGAATCGCCTGCACCCATTCAGCTTCTTCGATTTTACTTCGTTTAAGACCCGGAGGACGGAATCTCTACCTCAATTGGGAGTCTTGCTTGTACCATACACCAAGGAGTAGGCGTTGCCCCGTTGATGTGCGAATGAACGTCCTATAGGCGAAAAGGGAAAAAGGCAACTTCTCATGCCAATCCCTGTAGGTATCCGTAGTTTTCGCTATGATCTTCTTTATGTTCTTGTTTGCTGCTTCCACTGCTCCATTCATTTTAGGACGATAGATTGTGGAATTATGGTGTGTTATCTTGAATTGAGTGCACACGTCTTTCATCATTTTGTTGTTCAGATTAGGCGTTATCGGTGATGACCCTCTCGGCAATCCGTATCGACAAATAATTTCTTTCTTTAAGAACTTACAAACTGTAGTCCTGGTGATATTGGCGTAAGACGCTGCCTCTACCCATTTAGTGAAGTAGTCTATGGCGACCAAAATGAAACGGTGCCCATTGGAGGCTTTCGGATGGATTTGCCCGATGACGTCCATGCCCCAGGCTGCGAAAGGCCACGGAGAATTCATGGTGTGTAGAGGTGATGGGGGTGCATGAATCTTGTCAGAATTTGGCATTTGTGGCATTTTCTGGCGTAATCGATGCAATCTCCCTCCATGGTCAACCAGAAATAATCGTATCTCATAATTTTTTGGGCTATAGACAGCCCGTTGGCGTCGTTCCACGATCCCGTCATGTACTTCAGCTAAGATTTCCTTCGCCTCTCGGGCATCCACACATCTCAGCAATGTTTGATCATGACTTTTCCTATATAGGATTTCCCCATCTAGGATATATTTTGTTGCCATTTTCCTGAGCGCTTTTCTGTCATTGTCGTTTGCCCCTTCTGGATACTTTTGAAGCTTGACATATTGCAGGATGTCATAGTACCATGGATTTCCGTCAATCTCTTCCTGTATATTACAACAATGAGCAGGTTTTTCAAACGTCTGCATCTCAATGGGCTTCATTTCTGCCCCAGTGTTTGTTTTAAACATGGATGCCAAGGTTGCCAATGCATCTGCCATTTGATTTTCTTCTCGGGGTAGGTAATTGAAGCTGACCTTTTCGAATTCTTTGACGAGCTCTTGGATCCAATCGTGATATTTGACCAACTTCGGGTCTCTGGTTTCCCACTCCCCGCGCAATTGGTAAATGACTAGAGACGAATCTCCGAACACTCGAAGTTTCTTTACCTTTCTCTCGATGGCTGAGTTTAGTCCCATGATGCAAGCTTCGTATTCAGCTATATTGTTTGTGCAGAAGAATTCCAATCTGCTGGTGAAAGGATAATAGACGTCCTCAGGTGAAATTAGTACTGCCCTATCCCATGTCCGAGGCATTGGAGGCTCCATCAAGTAAAGTTTCCATGACATATCATCTGAAATCTCTTCTTCGGTTGTGATGCACATTAAGTCTTCGTGCGGGAAACTAAAGTTCAATGCCTCATAGTCATCCGAAGCACGACGACTAGCCAGAAATCTGCTCACGGCACTCCCTTTATAGCTTTACGATTAACATATACGATGTCGGTCGGGATAATAGCATCGCCCATCGAGCCATCCTTCCCGTTAGCGCTGGCACTTCCATTAAGAACTTTAATGGGTCTAGCTTGGATATCAACCAGGTAGTATGGTATAACATGTACTGTCTGAGCCGCTTGGTAGCCAAACTAGAGCACAACACGACTTTCTGTCTTTGGCGGGTACCGTGTTTCGCAATCATTGAATTTCTGCTCGGGTAATAGATGGCTTGCTCCTTTTTCTTGACTCATCGTGTTGCCCGAAAGACACATCCCATTGAATTCTCGAAGACCGTTAAGTAGAGAATTAGTGGTCGACCAGGTACTGGTGCGACTAAAATTGGAGCATTTGTCAGGTACCCTTTGATCTTTTCTAGGGCTTTTTGACATTCTTCATCCCATAGGCCAGGATTATTTTTTTCTAAGAAGTCTGAAGACCGGGTCGCATTGATTGGTTAATTGGGAAATGAAACGAGAGATATAATTCAGCCTCCCCAGGAAACCGCGGACTTCCTTCTGCGTGCGGGGTGGTGAAAGGTCCTGGATGGCTTTCACTTTATCCGGATCAATCTCAATCCCTCTTCTGCTTACTACGAACCCCAAGAGTTTTCCAAAAGTAACGGCGAAGGTACACTTGGCAGGATTGAGCCTCAGTTGGTACTTCTGTATTCTTTGGAATAGTTTTCTCAAGTTCTGTAGGTGCTCTTCCTCTGTTCGGGATTTGGCAATCATATCATCCACGTATACTTCTATTTCTTTGTGCATCATGTCATGGAAAAGAGTCACCATTGCTCTTTGGTATGTTGCCCCTGCGTTCTTTAGTCCAAATGGCATCACCTGATAACAAAAAGTGCCCCACATGGTTATGAATGTGGTTTTCTCCATGTCGTTAGGATCCATCTTTATCTGGTTGTACCCCGAGAAGTCGTCCATGAAGGAAAACCATGAATGTCCTGCGGTGTTGTCAACCAGCGTGTCAATATGTGGCAAAGGGAAGTTGTCTTTAGGGCTAGCTCAATTCAGATCCCTATAATCTACACACATACGAACTTTCCCGTCTTTCTTTGGTACTGGTACAATGTTTGCAACCCATTCAGGGTATTTGGCTACCTCTAAGAATCCAGCATCAAATTGCTTTTTCACTTCTTCCCGGATCTTTAACAACATATCTGGCCTCATTCTCCGAAGTTTTTCTTTGTCTTGGTTTGCACTCCGATTTTGTTGGCAATTTGTGCACCACTATGTCGGTGTTCAATCCCGGCATATCTTGATAAGTCCAGGCGAAGACATCCTTGAATTCCTGAAGTAGGGCTATCAGTTCATGCTTGGTTTTTGAGGAAATAGTTGTTCCTATTTTTATTTCTTTTCTCGCTTCTTCAGTCCCCAAGTTGACAATTTCTGTTTCTTCTTGGTGGGGCATAATCTGCCTTTCTTCGTCGTCCACCATTCTCTTTAACTCTTCCGGGACCTCAATTTCTATTTCATCATATCCCCCCTCAATTTCCTCTGAGACCTCAGGGCATTCGAAATTTACTCCAGGATTGGATCCGGTATCATTCATATCGTCAATCATTAGCGACCTGCATTAAATGAGAATGAATTGTATTGGGAAAGAGACGGATTTACATGAAGGGAATGAACATGAAGAATGCATGAATGGAATAAATGAGACTTTGGTCATTCTTAAGAAAGTGGGGATATTTTCATTTCAATCAAAAAGTTAACATAGGTGCCCCATACAAGAGATCCCCGTTGTCTATGGGCAAAAACAAAAGGTTGATTCGGAGCATTACTCTGATCTATTCCTAAAAACTACAGGTAGATCAATGCAGCTCCAGTTATCAAGTGTTTCCCCGGGATGGCAAGGGCGGATGTTGGTCAACATTTTGCTGCCGCGGTCCTTTTCAGCTATCATGTTGATGTACATCCCCTCAAATGATTTACTGAGCATTTCCTCCTGGTTAAGTTCATCATTTTTCTTCATTGCCTCCCCAATATCTTGACCTGGCTGGTAGAACCCTCCGGAGATGAAAGTGGCTTTCAAACTAGGAAAGGATATCGGCCTCCAAGGAATGTCCTCTCCTTTAGATCTGGCTTTTCTTTGCTCCTCCTTCCTCTTATATTCCTCTTTTTTCTGTTGGACACTTGGTTGATAACCCAGCCCGAAACGATCCTTCTTGGTTATCACATTCTTGGGTCTCAGGTTTCCTTGTAATTTCTTCCCACCCTTTTCCTATTTTGGCTCCTCGGCCCGAGTTTTTCTGCGACGGTCATCTTAGTACAATTAGATAACCTGGGGTAGGGGATCCGGCTTCCCTCTGAAACGAATGTGGCATTTACTAGTTCTAATGCTCGGAACGAGCATTCTGCAGCATCTTCATCATTTTGAATGTAGGGGGTGTCTGATGTCACGGAAGCAACAAATTCATGCTCTGCTTCTACGGTGACCAATTTGCCTTCAACTACAAATTTTAATTTACGATGCAATGATGATGGGACAACTCTGCGGAGTGGATCCACGGTCTTCCCAATAAGCGGCTATAAGATTGTTTTATGTCCATCACCACAAAATCGATCACATATTCGGTTGGTCCGATCAATAGGGGCACCTCAATTTTCCCCATTGTTCCTTTTTGCGTACCATCAAAGGCTCTTACCGAGTTGTAGCAAGGCTTTAGGTGCGAACCATCTATTGGCAATTTTTGCAGGGTTACCATAGGCAAGACATTCAATGCTGACCCGTTGTCGATCAGTACGCCTGGTAATACATACCCTTTGCAATGGGTAGTGATGTTAAGGGCTTTGGTAGACCCCATTCCTCCCTCCGGATCTCATCATCACTTGAATGTGATATGATTATAGGCGGTAATATGCCCTACTATCATGTCCAGGTTTGTTACAGAAATGTCTTGGGGCACAAAAGTTTGATTCAGCACTTTCAATAGCGTCTCCCGATGCTTCTCTGAACTCAAGAGTAATTCCAGCACTGTGATCCTGGCCGGTTGTTTCCGTAGTTGTTCCACTACGCTGTACTCGCTATGTCTCAAGAACTTTAGAAATTCTTTGGCCTGGGCCTCAGTTCTGGGTTCATTTATCTTTTGGGAGGTTCTTCTCCAAATATCTGCGTAGGGCTAACTGCTGTATTCTTCCCCCTATCTTTTTCAGCTGCTCTCAAAGCCTCGGAGGAATAACATCGGCCACTCCTTGTGAAATGGCCTGCTTCACCAACGTTCACATTGTTCTGGCTTTGTTGGTCTTCCAGCGTAGGCTCTTTTACCTTTTCGTGTTCTGATTTTTCTGGCATGGTCACATTCGCGGCATAATTCCAGGGAATTTGTCGCATGTCTTTGAATGGGAATGGAGATGGAGCTGAAATGACGATCTTGGGATTTATTTTGCTGGTTTCTCCTCGGGAGACACCTGCATTTCCTGTCCTGGGAGAGATGATAAAAGGTCTATCCTTCCCGTATCTAGCTTTGGGGCTATCTATCATGTGTACGTCTGATCCCTTCCCCATGGGTTCCTCAAAGAATTCAATTTGTTTTTCATTCATCAACTTCTGCACCAATTTCTTGAACTCTTCACATTCTTGGATATCATGCCCTTCAGTCTGATGGAATTCGCAATACTTTCCACATTCCTTCTGCCTTTGTTGATCACACGAGCTATGCATAATTGTTGAAATACCCACCGTAAAGGAGACTTGACTTCTGACACATCATCCTTTATCCTCCTGGTAAAGCATTCTTCTATGACGTTTACCCCTCTGTTCCCATGATTAGGTAGCGGGTTGTTGGCTACACTCGGTTCTTCAAACTTCAATATCCCAGAATCGATTAAGTTCTGTACAAGCTTTTTGAAGGCAAGACAGTTCTCAGTGGGATGTCCAGGGGTACCGCCGTGATAGTCGCAATGCACGCTTGGATTATACCAAGGCGGGAAGGGTGGATTGACAGGATTAACGATGTATGGTCGGACCAAGTCTGCTTCATACAATTGGGAATAAAGCTCTGAGTATGAAACATGTAGGGGAGTGAAAGTTCTCCTCTCTTTATCCTTTCTGGTGACCTTCTCATCTCTTTGATTCGAATTTTGTGTTTTTCCCACAGGTGCTTGTGGCTGTGAGACTGTGAAGTTCTTCGGGGCGGTATAGGTGCTGGTAGTGTTTACTTCATTTCTCTTGTTATACTTTCGAGACCCTTCCCCACCATCTATTCTGCCGCTCTTGATTGCCAGTTCGAGAGACTCCCCAGTCCTGATTAAGTCGGCGAAACACTGTGTTGTGTTATTAATGAGGCGGTCAAAGAGTGCCCCTTTCAGAGTATTGACAAATAATGGCGTGATTTCATGCTCCGGGATAGGTGGCTGGATTTGGGCGGCCACTTCTCTCCACCTCTGGGCATATTGTCGCAGGCTTTCATTGGACTTTTGCCCCATATTTTCTAACATGATTCTGCTAGGGATCATGTCTGTTACATGTTTGTATTGCTCGGAAAATGCTTTAGACAAATCTTTCCATGTCTTGACATTTGCTTTGCTTAACTGAGTATACCGACGTAGCGCCGCTCCAGTTAGACTATCCTGGAAACAATGGATCAGCAGCTTTTCATCTTTATGGTAAGCCGCCATTTTTCTACAATACATCGTTATGTGTGCAGAAGGACATGTGGTTCCATCATATTTATCGAACTTCGGCGTTTTGAATTTTGGCGGCAAGACAAGATCGGACACCAGACTTAGGTCGCTAGCGTCGTTTCCTGATTCTTCATTTGATTGTAACGCTTTAAATTTTTCTTCCATGAGGCGAAATCTTTCTTCCCATTTTTTCTCTACCTCATTCCTAATTCTTTCGACCATATTCAGGTTCGGCACTTCTTCTTCATAAAGTGCTTCAGTATCGAGGGGTTGAGTCTCAGGTGCCCCTATTTGATAGCTGGAAGACATTCCTGCAGGGTCAATATACACCTTCCTAGCCTGGTTTGGTGCAGTTGGTTGAACCTTGTAGTGAACCGGGGTACCTTCCGGTTCTTGAACATTTTCTCCTTCTACTCGTTTTCCAAGACTTCTTGATAGTAATGCAGTTATGTCAAAAACTATAGATGTTTGTGACTGCGCAATCTGATCACTAAGGCTTCTCTGGGCCTCTTCAAGCCTTGTCTCGAGCTCTCTTTGCCCTCTTTCTAGACTGATTATTCTTTCTTCCATGAGCTTTCTTTGTAGCCGGGTAAAGTATAGGTGATGAATGATTGCGGGTTAACTACATACAATGCCACAATATTCATATTGTTAATATGGTTGTAAAAAATAAATGCATGTACAATGATGCAGATGTTATGATGCAAATGCAAGAATGCATGTAGACAAGGTACTGATTCCGCTGGTAATCACCCTTTTGAATTACTTTCACGGGAATTAAAGGGTCTTGATTACAACAAAATTTGTGTTACAAAGTAAAGATCCCTAGTACAAAAGATCTAATTATAACACAGAGTCCTATAGATAGATTCTAGCTCTATCTCCTAACTTTCCAATTGCCTTGAGCAGCTTGAGAAACCTAGGAGCTTCTTCCATTCCCGGGGCTATAAAAGGTCGAAGTGTCTCAGCCTCGACAGCTAAATCATTTACGTGTCTGGCGACTCGCTGTATGTCCACCATTAGATTTGCGTAGTACTGGTCTCTGTCCTGTACCATTCGCGCAGCGTCGCGTAATCTCTTCTGCTAATAGGTGTCCCCTCCGGCTGCAGCTTCCTCGAACACATTAATTCTTTCCTTGTAATCCTCCACAACTGCTTCGAGGGACCCGATTCGTGCTTGTAACACACCCACTTCGCGTTCTCTTTCTTGCAGCTCAGCGAAATTATTCCTGTGGCAGTAGGTTCGAAGTGAGTGTTCGACTTCGGCTACTTCTCCTTTTAATTCATCATTTTGACTTTGGCTTTGCTCCAACCTTTGAATAGTGTCATCGTACAATTTCTGCATCTCTAATAGTCTATTTCGACTACTTATGGATTTTCTTTTCCATACGGCGACACTTTCTCTCTCATGATGCACAGCCTGTTTTCCTTTGCTGATTTCTTGTCTGAATCTTTCTCTTTCTTGATCAATGGCCTTCTTGGCGGACCGTTTTTCTTCCTCCATAGCCAAACGGTAGCTTTCAATCTCTTTCTTGATCGCTCTTTTGTTAATTTCTCGTTCTTCTTCCACCAAACAGATGCCGTTCATTCTTTCTCTTTCCACAGCTATGAACTGATTCCGGCCGACCTTTTGTATTTTTGCTTGTAATAGGAGGGCATCTTTTTGATAAAGAGTATTCTTGTCACTCAAATCTGCATTTAATTTCTTCAGTTGCCTAATGATCCCATCCCGCTCGTCAACTTCTAAGCTTGCTTTATAGAGCTCGCTCGCATGTTGGGTCTGTTGGATGTCCATTTTCTTTTTAACTTCCTCGAGTTCACTCCTTAAGATATCGGCTTGGACGGTACCACCCTTGTAAGCTCTTGAGTGACACTTGTTGGTCCTTGATCGGATTCGGGAATCACATTATTAACCCTCAAACGTCTCCAAAGATCGTAACTGGGGTAGTCATGTGCTCGGTATCTCCTTCCACCCTAATCCGATAACAATGATCCCAGGCCCTCATGATGGTCTGATTTTTCCTTTGAACTCTCCTTTGAAAAGAAATTCAGTTTGGCTTAATCCGGCGGTATTGGGAATGAACTGTCGTGATCCGAACTGCCGAGACACTAAAAGTGGAGCACAAGCGATCCTCCCATGTAATCCTAACATCATCAGCCAGTTGAAGTCACCACAATCAGAGTATAGAAAATAATTAACTTTACCGAGCCATGGGACCCTCCATGCTATGTCTTCATCTTGAATGTTCCTGAAGAAACTGGTCCACATTTTTGTTTTCAAATCTTCTCGCCATTCCTTTGCTAAGTATTCTCGTAAAGGCGAAAAACATTGGAAGGATATCCCGGCGGGACCAGCGTCGGCGTCTTCCACATGTGACTCGGATCCATACTTGTAATAGCTGTGTGCGCACCTCAAAACGTCCTTCTTCATGTTTCCGGCTAGCGTTTAAGGAAATGAAAGTCTCGACCAAGATTGTTGGTACCGGGTTTGCTTTCCGTTTCACCCGCTCAAACAAATCGAAATGGCTATGTCAATGTTCCCGAGTACTGGGGAAAGATCACCAAGCCATATATTCCTAAAGCGAATAAGTCCATTTTCTTTGCCTCGTGCGGATGTGTTGATATGATGTCCCGAATACTTTCCCATGCAAAGACCAGTATTATCTCCTCGGATTTGAAGGAGGCCACTAACCCAATCGTCACTCATTCCCGCAAAGGTTTTGAGTTTAGCGATGTAATTCTGATTCCTTGGAGGCTTCGCGTAGATCCAATCTTCTGGATATTTTTCTGGTTAAGTAAAGCGGTGTATTCTTCTACTACCGTAGGCATCATGTCCTGCCCATTAAAGGTGAAGCGACAAAAAGCCGGATTCGAACTAGACTATAGCTCGGAGTAGGGGCTGGTTAATCCGAACATATAACACTGTGTGCGATGTCGCCATAACTATTGCGTAACAAGTCTTGTAGTCTTCGGTCCCATCTTTCCCAAATGCTTTGAAGATCCCACAAGTCGTTACGTGGAGACTCACATAGGTGTATCCAGCTATTACGCGTTCGTTAGGCGGTGTCCCCTTGGATTTTCTGGTTGACCTCGACCAATGTCGGATGACAAATTAAGCTCTTCTTTCCTAAGACACCTTTTTTCCATAGTGAAAGACTTTACGATCAGGCAAACCACTTGATCCAAGACCTTTATGCGATGCAAATGCAATGATGTATGAGAAAAAGAACAAAAAGCGAAAAAAAGACAAGTCAATGCGGATAAAAATTGATAAATATATAAATAAAATGACAAAATTAAACAGAATAAACACACAAAAACAACCCTATTTATCCCGTCTAAAACCTAAGGTTATCCGCATGGCTCTAACTAACAGGGTAGGTTTCTATGTTCTCTACATGCAGTGTTGGTGCTAGGAGGTACCCGAATTGTCCTTGCTGTCCCCTACTAAGGGTAGCAAGGCCCCGATCATCACCCATTATAGGCTCCTTTCAACCGGGTTCAATTCGGGGGGACCCATTCGCTTATGCCCGTCTGAAGGAAACGATATCCTTACGAAAGCATAAGGTACTCGAGCCCCGAGGTACTTGCTAGGCCTATACGGGAGAACGATATCTCCACGAAAGCATTAGCGTTTTCCCCCACTTAAAAAGACGGGTTTATATGCCATATTTTAAATGCGTTAAAATAAACGCAAATTATGACCAAATGTTAATTTAATAGTCACTTTAATCCGGACTTCCAATATTAGTAAAGCGGTAATTATTTTAAAAGCTTGACTCTCATTTGTTTTTTTCGAAAAAAAAAAAAATATCCCAAATGAGTCGCCATCATAGCGATGTCTTTTTTTCATCGCTAAAAAAAAGCGATTGGGTTTTTTGAAAATGTGTTTGAAAGGTGTTTGTGATTTTTTTTAAATATTTATTCCGTAGGGTTTACAAAAACCTCACAAAAATGGAGTCGCCACCGGCCACTTAGGTAGGTCGGACACCATAAAACCAGAGATTCAAAAAGACAGGGTTCGGAGTCGATTCTGATGTGGGGGAAGGATTAGCACCCCACACCGCCCAAAAAATTGGTACTTTAATAATTACCGCTTTATTAATATTGGATTTTCCGGATTAGAGTGACGATTATTTTAAATTTCGGTCATAATTGCGAATATATTTTAAGGGTCCCGTTACTCGAGAATAAACGCCTAACCACTATCACTACGCTTGACACTGGCCCCGTTTACGCTCGGATAAAAGGACTCCGCATTAACAAGTTATATCTTGATATGCAATCTTAGTGGCAAGAACGTAAAACATGGCAAAATATTTAAACATAATAAATATTGACATACCAGAATACTAATTTAACATGAATGATATTTTAGACTAAAACATGTATATGTATATACATATTATTCTAAATAATAGATAAAAACAACTATCATGTGTCAAAATAACAAGGCAGGAATAAGTACATATAGACGAACAAATATTTCAAAAAAAGACATGCATACTGGTAATAAAACATATTTCAACATATACGGGTCAACATATCGTATAAAAAGGGTAAATATACTAACATGTAGCCCTCAAAAAATAAGAAAGCACACACATATAAAATACAAAATATACCATGTACAAATCAATTAAAACATAACATGCTTAATATGAATAACCGGATAAAAGACGCATGACCATTATAATCTTAATACACATATATATGTAAACATAGAATACGAGTCATATACGAGTGACATAAAATAAAATAAAATAATAGAATACATCAACATATACGATTATAATACGAACATTAGTATTTACAAAGAATACAGGAGATGAAAATGAAAGAAAAACAAAAGTCAGTGGCAGAAATTAAAGAACAATAATATGTAATTTGGGGACGAAATTGCGAAACAAACAAAACCTAAAAGGACCTGAACTGTAATTAGACCAAGGGGTAGACCCAAAGTGAAAAATTCAAAAACGCGGGATGGTTAAAGGCGTAATTTTACCATTCAGAAACTGATTCGGTGTAATTTAGGGACGAAATTGTAACCTTTTGAAACATCAGGGGGACTGGGATTGTGATTATACCATGCGGCAAGACAAAAATGAAAATGTTGAAAACGCGGTGGGATTAAGTGTGTAATTTACCCATTTCAAAAATAATAATAACTATAAAAGCCTATTTTTAGACCGAGACCCATTTTCCCCTTCTTTGTTTCATTTTTCGGTTTTCATAACCCAAACCGTTCTTCATTTTCTCTCAAATATCCCCATAAAACCCAGAATCCGGAGACCGCCGCCAGAGTGTTCTCTCCATCACGCCCACCAAAATAGACGCCGAGCCTCCAAAAGACACCAAAATAACCACTATTTCATCCTCAACATGAATCCGTGATTGGATTCAGAGGATACCCCCTTATTTACCCTAGATCTAAGAAATACGAACCAAAAAAAGGAGTTTTAAACCTAAAATATAACTACCAAGGGGGCCTTCCCCTCCCTTTAGTTCACCAGATCTGGCTTGTAGAAGCCGAAAGGCTTATCACTGAGGAAGGGAAGACCCACAAACGACTCGGTAAGACTACTCTCCTCTTTTATTTCTGTTTTTTTTTTGGTTAATCTTTCGTATATGCATGTAAAAAAAACAAGTAAGAAAAAAAGAGACAAAAATTTACCACCGGATCGCTTTTGATTATCTTGATGTTTACAACTTTCGTGTTTTTTTGTATTACAAGATCTCTTTTTCCCCTTTTTTGTTCTTACTCTCCTATTTTTTTCGCTAGCTCCCCGTTACAAAAGCCCCATTTCATATATATTATTGCCTCTGTTTTTGGTTGCAAGTTGCATCTTCCTTTTTTTCAGATCTGAACTGACACTTTGCTTGTTGTCTTTGGCATAATCTGAACGCGGGGACTGAATATCGGCGCGGTGGCGGTGTGGTCATTCTGCCAGCGGCCAGACGCATTTTCGGCCGTTAGATCAGATCGATCTAACGGTCGAGATGGCTGAAAAACCATCGGCCTGGATGAAGCCTCGATTTGATGAGACGGCTTCAGATTTCGCCACGTGGAGCTCCGCAGTCGAGGAGTCAGAACGCGTGGATCTTACGCGCGCGTGGGATATTAAAGCATCCGCGTGTGGACCACACGCGCGCGTGGCACTCGAACGGTCCATACGTGTGGAGCACGCGCCTGGCAGATATTTTGACCCCGGTTGCATCGTGGCCGTTGGATCAGATCTTAATCCAACGGCCCACAATTACCTGCACATTGTAATTAAAGGGGATTCAGATTTGGGCCAAACGGGCCTTGTAATTGAACTTGTAATTGGACTTGGACTTCATGTTTATTTGGGGTTTAATATATATTTAATTTTTTCATTTTACCAGCCCAATAATATTAATAATAATATAATTATAACAACAATACATGTATATAAGAAAATGTATACTTATATTATGCAATCATTAATTAATACAATATTCTAGTATACGTACGTATAACCATACATATAATTAACATAACATCTATATATTGATCAAATACGTTCATACTCTAGATACATACGCGACATACATACACCCCTAATACGTATACATAGCTTATACATGCACACACCACCTTATATTAGTAACATTCATATAATAAATATACATGCAATATTAATATATTTACAAGTGAAAATGAGTGATTACAATATACCTTGGATAGGGATCTGAGGTTTACGGTAAGGTTTTGGAGGAGTTTGCACCATGCCTTGGGTTCGAGATTAAGTTTTAGTACCGCGTATCATCCCCAATTGGATGGACAGTCTGAGTGGGTTATTCAGGTTTTGGATGATATGCTGATATGTTGCATTATTGAGTTCTAAGGGACCTGGGAGAAGTATTTGCCTTTAGTTGAGTTTGCTTGCAACAACAATTATCAAGCGAGTATACAGATGGCACCTTATGAGGAGTTATATGGCCGACAATGTCGCAAGCCCTTATATTGGGCTGAGGTGGAGGAAAAGCATGTTACCCTACCGGATGTGTTGAAAGACACAGATGTGAAGGTCAAGCTTGTGTACGACCAGTTGAAAGCGACTGTGGATCGGCAGAAATCTTACGCAGATTTGAAGCGTAAGGAGGTTGAATATGCAGTGGGCGATCGCGTATTCTTGAAGGTGTCACCGTTGAAAAGGTGATGAGATTCGGACATAACGATAAGCTTAGTCTGAGGTTTATTGGACCATACAAGGTTATTGAGCGTGTGGGTCCTGTAGCATATCGGTTGAGGTTGCCTCCCGAGCAGGATAAAATTCATAATGTGTTCCATGTTTCGATGTTGATGAGATATCGGTCAGATCCATCACATATCATGCCGGTGGAGGATGTGGAGTTGAGATCGGATCTAACCTTTGATGAGGAACCAGTAGAGATCCTCGACGCTAGTAAGAAGGTTCTTCGTGGTAAAACGATAGAGCTCGTGAAAGTCTTGTGGCGACACTGTGGTGTTGAGGAAGCTACTTGGGACAACAATGCGGATATGATGGAGCAATTTCCGCATCTGTTTCCTCTAGGTAATTTCGAGGATGAAATTTCTTAAGAGGGGGAGAGTTGTAACACCCTGATTTTGGGCTTACCGGTTTGAGGGTTGTTAGACGGCTCGGTGGACCGGGTTGGAGATTCGAGTTGGATTCGGGACAGTATATTTTTCGGTAAGATAAAAATGTGGGAAAATAGTTAAAAATCATATTTTATTATATAATGATTTTTGGTGGAATCAATTTTAGGAAAAGCAATTTGGAAATGTGACATTTTGGATTAGTGACCAAAATGCAATTTTTGAAAACTATTTTTTTAAAGGTGACTAAAATGAAAAGGGTCAAATTCTTAGAATCTTTAAGGAGCTATATTACCAAGGTTTTTCTGATGATTTCTCCATTAATTTAAGATATTTTAACATGTGTTTTTGCGAAACTTTTCTCTCCACTCTTTCCTCAGCTTTTCTCTCATTAAAAAATTTAGAGGTGAGGAGTCAACTTGTTTTTATGATTGATTATGATTTGATTAACATTGTTTTTGTGAAATCTCATTTAAATCTTGTTTTTTCTTAGCTTTTGACAAATTAATTGAGGGAGAAATCTCACAATAGGGGTAAGGTTCGTGATCTCCTCTATTGTATGGTTCTTTATTGAAATTCTCAAGTATTTGATCCTTGATTTATAGTTTGGAAACTGATTTTAATGTTATATCAATGATTAATTGAGTTATTTTGGGAATATTGATGAGATATTATAATTTTCGAAGTGGATTTGTTTTTCCAGTGTTTGAGTTGGATCTAATATATGTTTTGGATGTATTTTGATGTTGATAATTTGTTTTTATCAATAGAATCCTGAAACTCTTGAATCTCTAATTATTTAGGTTGTTAGTTTGGAGTTTTTGTGGTGATATTTGAGTTTAATCTTTGCCAGAGGTAAAAAGATGTTAGGAAAAGGTTTTTGGATGTTATTAGACGTTGATTGAAGGCTTGTATTGTTGTTTTATGGCTGGGTTAAGTTTTGGAAATGTTTGATGAGGTTTTCGGTATGTTTCGGATCGTGTTTGAGTGGGCATCTTGGGAGTTGTGGGAGTTTGCTATTGGGAAATGGTTTGAATGCATTTTCCCTCTGGTTTTATGTGTTTAAAAAAGGGGATAATCAAGGCATCGAAGCGTGACGTGTTTGGTGGCTTGGCGAGAGCTTATTTCGCGTTGGCAAGGAAGGAGAAACGTATCGGTGAGTGGAAATTGGTTTTAGATGCTTTACAGAGGTTTGTAAAGGTTGTTGGGAGTTTAGGGTAAGCGTGAGACACTTACCTAAGCTCGGAAGTAAGTTTCGTTTATTTTGCTCTTGAATATCGGCTTAGATATTAGCATGTTGTTTGCATGTTTCGGTGATGAACATGGTATGATTTACTTACTGGTAATGCATGATTTTGAGTACATATGCAGGGGTTTGAAAGTATATTAAATGCTATTGAGCATTGGTTTTCATTCCGGTTGGGAATGGTGTTAGTACATTGGCAATGAGATTTGCATATGTGTTGTTTATGTTATGCATTGTAAAACAATAAGTAAATGGTTTTGTAAATGATATATTGGCTACGTGACATGGTGAAAACAATCGGATATAGTTGGCATGCCATAGGATTAAAAGTGCACTATAAAATATGAACAAAATCGATTGTGGCCATGGGTCCTTGAGGTATGGCGGTTTAACTAGGCCACTCGGACTGTTGGGACATCATTTGGGGCATACGGTTTAACTAGGCAACCCAAATTGATGGTGATCTTGCGATTTAACTAAGCAAGTTCAGTACTCTTGCGGTTTAACTAGGCACGGGTGAAATCTCGTGGTTTAACTAGGTGAGGGTGTCAAATCTTGCAGTATAACTAGGCAAGGTTTGGGATATCATGCGGTTTAACTAGGCATGGTATGAGAGATCCATGTATCCGATATGTGTATAAGATAGAGGTAGTCTATTCGGTTCACTATAATTTCCAATATATGAAAAAGATAATGTGTTGATTCTTATATTAAGTACTTTGGGATTTAAGCATAGTTTGATTAAAATGCTTTGGGATTTAAGCATGAAATGTTTATGATGTTATGAATATCATTATGCTTTGATTCGGTTATAATCATGAGGAAGTGCTTTGTAAGTAAGCATATTTTGGGAAAAGAAAGCATGTGTTTTTAAATGAATGTAAATGCATCATTGTTTATGAGCATCCTCACTAAGCATGTGTGCTTACACTTTCTTTTTCCTATTGATGCAGAGCATTGAAGTTCGGGTAGCAATGGCAAGATTTGCAAGGATCCTAGGGATAAACTACATTGAGTATGAACTCAGTTTCCATTTCTGGTTAATAAGGCAATGTGTTCGCCAAGGTTTTGAGAGTTGTAATCCTATTTTCCTATGGATTTTGAGTATGCTTTCTATGCTGGTGTTTGAGGATAGTTGATGTTGCTAAGCTTGATGTCAATACTTGTTTGTACTTGTGGATGAATGGTGGCTTATGTATGCATCTAGAGCTTTCTTATTGTTCGCTTTTCTGCGATGGTTTGAGCGAGTTTTGAATGATATGTTAAGTGTGTTGGAGCGTTGCTTATGCTGGGAATGGCTTAAATGTGCATTTTGGTATGTTGGTAAAGTGGTATAGGGAGCATGCCTCTAGAGTGGTCCTTTGAAAGCATGATGTTGTTATTGGTTGTCTAATCCTAGTATAAATGTTAGATTATGTATATTGTTGTGTTGTTATGTATGTTTGGAAGTTGATAGGGGCCAATCGCATCTAGAATTGGGTGAAAAATCAGCTAATCTTGACATTACAGGCCCAGGCGTACCGATACGCGAGGGACCGTATCCGTACGACTAGGCAATTATGGCCGAGGTGTTTCGGTATAGGCAGAGGTGTTTCGGTACAGACAGGCAATCAAAGCTAGAGTGTATCGATACAGGCAAGGGTGTTTCGGTACGCTTTGTGATTAATGGAATTTTACTTTTTGAGGATGAGCCCACGTACCGAAACACCAATAGACCGTATCAGTACGGTATGAAATGGTTTCAAACCGTATTTTAAATTTGAGGTAGTGTACCGGTACGAGCCTCACCATATCGAAATGATGAGTTCACAACCATATCGATACGGGTCCCAGCGTATCGATACGGATGTCGTTAACTCTGTTAATGTCATGGAAGGTTAGTTCTGTTTTCTTTTGTTTTAGTCCGTGAATCTTGCTTTGTTAATTATTTAAGCTTGAGTGATCATTTGAGGCTGAAATTTGTCATATAAGCATGAAATGAACTTAATTAAAAGCTAATAACTTTAAAATCTGAAAAGTCTTTCCAAATGGTTGAATTTACATTTTGGTCCCTAAGTTGTGTCGTGACCAATCAGATTTTGTTATGATGCCCAATTGAAGTGAGTGCTCACCTTTGAGCAGTATGATCATGTAGGACAACGTTAATGCATCTAGATAAGATAAAGGAAAAAAAGGGCAAGGTTTAGGGTTAATCATCCTGGTTTACTTCGGTAAACCTAATGTAGCTTACTTAGTTCGATCTTGCGACTAGGCCGGGTCGAGGGGGTTACATTTATGAACTTTATCGCTTTATAGCCAGTAATACAAACTCCGTACGAAAAATTTGGGCAACACGGAAACGTCATTCTTGGGGGTAAACTATTAATTTACTGGTTCAAAATACATAACTTTTGAAAATTACACTTTGGTCCCAGAACTTTTCTAAAGTTTACACTTTGACCCCAAAACTTTCAAAATTTTCATTTTGGTCACTAACCAAAAAAATTGGGATATTACAAATCTCCCCCTTAAGAAAATTTGTCCTCGAATTTTCAACACATATCTGATTCAAAAGCAATGAGAAAACTGTTTTCTCATATCTTTTTCTCTTTCCCAGATTGCTTTTCTAACTTCATGATTTCGCCAAAGAACTTTAACAAGCGAGATCATCTTATTTCTTAGTTCTTTGACTCCATGTGCCAGAATCTTTACCAATTCTTCCTCGTAAATCAAATCCAATTGAATCTCTATTCCTTCAGGGTAATGATATATAAAGAATCTAATCGATACTTCTTGGGCGTCGATACATGAAATACATTATGAATCTTGTCCATTTCCGGAGGTAAGGCTAACTAATAAGCCACTGGACCAACTCTTTTCGCAGTCTTATAAGGCCCAATAAATCTTAGACTCGGTTTCCCTTTTTTTCCTAACCATAACACCTCCTTCCAAGGTGAAACTTTTACAGAATACTTTATCCTTAACTTCATATGAAACATCTTTTCTTTCAAGATCAGCAGATAATATCCACCATTCTAAAGCAATTCTAGATTGCTTCAAACTATTCTTACTTTATTCTCCACATCCTAAACTGAATCAAATCAGATTCAATCACCTCTTAGTTCTCTTTTTAACTCATTATTGTTGGGGATATAAATTACTCTTTGATAATATGGACATTCTTTAGACTAAACATCGATACCTTTAATTTTCCCTTTCTACCTCACTAAATTTTGTTCCAGACATGTCTTATCTTTCATCTATAAATATTTGATCTAATTTGTCAAAGTAGACTCGAGCTGAGACTATATAATCGATACACTATTTTCCTCCAAAGATAATTAGGCATTTAATGCTTATAAGTCAAAGAATGACTTTTGGCTGCATCACTACTATATTAGCCTTATTACATCAATACACATCCCAACTTGTTATGGGACATATTATTGAATAAGGCAGAATCCTTACTAGATTCATATTGCACTAATACTAGTGCTAGTATCAAATCTTCTTTTACTGGTAATAATATAATCGTAATTTAATCTTAGAGGAATATTACTGATTCTTTGACTAACATCACTGAAGCTTCCTCAGGTGATATACCAAGTCATATAAAACCTCCATCTAATGACTCTTGCAAGTAGGTCTTTAGCTTTTTCAATCTAGTAAAATTCATTATGTAGAGTATAATCAATATAGGTCCAATATTGGATTAAATCCAATCCTAAACTTAGCCTCTCGATTAAGCATCAAGCCTAACGGCTCCTCTTGAGCAACCCATTTAAAACTTACAAACAATAGGAATACTCTCCCAGCTTACCCTTGATGCTTAGTATTCATAACATAAGTTAAATCATTTTCACATCGGTAACAAATTCCAATAAAAACTCTGTACGCTCATCCATGCCAATTATTACCACACTCACATGATTGGTTTTGGGGTTTTCTTGAATCTCCAACATTAATTATAAATGTCAAGGAGTTCTTATTTTTCCTTATCCCGTTCTCTTAGCGAAACTATGTAATAAATTCGGCTTGATATCTTTGCCTAGAATCCTCACCAATTTTTAGAAGTGATGTAATGAATAACGATTCACTATTCCTCTTTACTAGCTATGACCTCTATTTAAATATTTTCTTATTCTGAACCCTTTCCATTGCATTGATCATAATTTACTGCTTCATGAAATTTTAAAATACATAGGGTAGTCAGTACTTCTTTGTACCTGACCTCTAGCCCTCTATGAGCTCTCATAACAGGCTTTTTTCTATCTGTAGGAAGTAGTTTAGAAGCAAAGCAGCTCAGTTTATAAACATGCACTCATATTCGTAATAATCCAATTGCCCAAATTAAGATGCAAGAACTCCGTTGCATCTCTAAGATAAACTGTGTTACGGAACCCTCAAAGAAAGAACTTCTAGCTAACAGACTTTTGAGTATGTACCGTAACATTGCTTTATCAAATACGAGTCTAATCCTTTCAGATGAAATACTACTTTATTTTTAGTCTCCTCTGATCATCAATATAGGGTTCTTTCAACCTAACCTTTATAGCCTCAAACCACAGATTAACAATCATAGGATCTCCATCAATGTCTCTCTAAAAATCTAGTGTGTCAGAACTCTTAATTCTTTTGCAATTGGTGTCTAAGCAGGCTGATTCATGATCACATCTAATGTATGGAAGAAAAGCTCTTAATCCAGAACATGCATATCATGTTACTCTGGTGCCTCTGCACCATGCTAGGCTGAGGGTAGAATATTGTCATAATCTTATCATGCTCGTGAATCTCTTATTGATCCACTCGCCTAAACACCTGACACAATTCTTTTACCCTCACACATTGGAATTTAACATTATTATCATAATGAAGTAAGCAATTGCATCCATTCCAACAAGCAAAATCATAAGTAATTCTGACATCCTAGTGGCATGTATACACTTTTGACCTTTACCATACTTCGTTTAACTCCAGAATCGGCTAAACCTATAGCTCTAATACCAATAAATGTAACACCCCTTTCCCGTATTTGTACACTAGGTATGAGTTGGAAATGTTACGACTTCTTTAATAAAAAATTAGGGTAATTAATTTATTTTGGAAAAACTTCTCAATGGTCACCTATCCTCAAATTTCTCTAGCCCAAGCACGCTTAACTTTATTTAAAACCGACATAAATTATTTATTCAAGTTCCAATCATAAATCAATTATCTTAGCATGCAACTCATCACCTAAGGTTATTCTTAACTTTGAATCTTTCCAGAAATGCCAATTATCTTGAAACCATAACGAACTTTAAAGGCCAATCACAACTCAAATAGGTTTAGCAAGTATACATGCCACTATAATAATCAAACCTTAATTAGGATGTCATTACTGTGATTACATGTTGAGCTTTCCAATATTGATGCAATGCTCTTCTCACTCTCATCTTGATTTACCTATGTGTGTACAATCAAACACACGCTAAGTACGAACTTAGTGAGGCCATAAAGGAAGTAATAACAATTATTTAAACTTTATTCCATTTCATGGCTATATTTATGTAGCATGATATATGCCAATGCATCAACTTTCACATTGCATTAGTAATTATTTACTATATGCCAATGTCATAAGATTTTCATACTTGTTCGTTTGTCATAACATGCCTTATATGCATAAATGCATCATGATCACTAGATAAGTATACCATCATAGATCAACATAATGTAAATCGAATATAAATTTCTTACCGATATACTTGCCATACATTCCGAGAGTTCACATACTCCCTAACCTGTTTACCATTTATTTATAGCCCAAACTAAGCCTTGAGGACCCTGGGTACGCGAGTCAAATATACATCGAAGTGGTAATGCACATAAGGTCGTGCCCACCATCCGCACACTTATAAGGTTGTGCTAACCTCCCGATTTCTGTACGTTTATAAGGTCGTGCTAACCATGCACTATGTTTCCTTTATATACACTATAGTGCTATCCTAGATACCCAAATATGCAGCGTGCTGCTGGACTCTATGGCATGCCAACTATACCCTGTCCCTCAATGACTTATTTGGGCATAATTTTCGTATTTATTCCATCCATGGCAATGTATATCAATATAATTTATCATTGGCAGTTCATACTCGAAATAACATTCATAGAATAACATCATATATAACTAGTGATCCATGCATTTATATTCAATCTTTGACATATTTAAAATATGTCAATCATATGATCAATGACATAAATATCATGCCAATATATAAACCAAGTAGACTTATCGCAAGTCTTCCCAATGATGTATAAAACATTCATGTATCATGTTATGTATGCATTGCACTCACTTGGGCCATTTATTAGCATGCCTCACTAAATTTTACTCGATCCTTTCCTTTATAGAACCTCGAACCTTCTTTGATTCAGACTTGACTTCATTAATCACATGAATAAGATAAAATATTTGTTAGATTCAAATCTAACAATACCTTAAACATGTTGTCTAATATAGTAATTCGAATATAAAATTTCCAATATTTTTCCTTTCTTCCTTGTACTCTTCAGAAACTCATTATGGTCCTTAGTGACCAATTTGAACTTCCATTAACTCTTCCGAGCTTGCTAACTAACATTTAAATACAAAATGTTTCAAATTCCATTTTCTGACAGCTTGCGCTACCTTCCAAGATTTACTTGTACAGGGCAAAATACACACCGGATCTTAATTTCCTTTATACTAGAGAAACTAGATTCGATAATGGTTCTAAAGGTATAAGCCACATAAATTAATATATCATTTCTGACCTTCATTCGATTAAAAACTCATATCTTTTAACTCAGAACTCGAAATCAGTTTCCGTTTGTTGGAAACGAAACTAGACGAACAAATATTTACAACGGTATCAAATTCATCATCTAACCATTTTTCTAGAATTTATGGTGAATTTTCGAAGTCACTGCCAAAATTCAATCTTCTTCATAGCTTTCCATAACTAAACTTCTAATTTATACTAACTTCTTCTTATCTTTCTACTTGTCAATTTAGTCCCATCACTTGCTTCAAACCACCAATTCATCATCTTCTTCGTCAAATAATTATTCAAAATAATTCCCTCTAATTTTCTTTCTTTGCCAAAATAGTCACTAAAATGCAAAAGTAAGGATTCAAACTTCTTAACTTTGCAATTTAGTCATCAAATCAACGTTACTACCTTAATTATATCATTTTAACTAAAAATCAGATTTAATCCCCATGCAAGAATTCATTTCCTATTTGGTCACTTGATTTTGACAAATTGTCAAAATGGTCCCTAATTCAATTCAACATCGGTTTAGCATTCTAACATCAATTTCACATCTCCAACATCATTAATTACATAAATACACTCCAAATTCATAAAATTCAGATTCAGTCCCTTAACTTCGAAGCTTGACGAATTGGTCCCTATATATATTTAACTCAGGGTTTTGCTTCCAATCAACAAATCAAGCTTACTAGATCATTAATCCAACATCACAAACCCTAACTTAGACTTGAATCCATAAACCCTAATCTTCTCCATGCAAACAAAAATATGTAGGGTTTAAATCCTAACTCAATAACATGATTTTAACATCATATAAGCTTGATTCCAACTTAAATTCAACTGTGGAATCATAAAATCTTAAAAGCCCCAATTTTGTTCATAAACCCTAATTTCCTTCTCATGTAAAATTTTCATCAATCCAGCATGTATTGCATGAATTAAGTACATCAAAAGATAGAACTTGAAGAGTAGAATAACTTTGCAATTCGAAAGATTACCTGAAAATCGAGTTTCGGGGTTTGAATCAAGCTTGGAAAATGTTCTCCCTTTTTCCCCATATTTTCAAAAATGTGAAAGATGAAGAAGGCTTTATCTTTTGTCCTTTTAATTTTAAATCTCTCCAATTATGCCACTTGTATTATATAAATGAATTTCAAATTTATTCAAATAGGGAAATTACAAAAGTACCCTTTTATCCAACAATTGAGATTGATTTTATCATCAATCAACGGCCAAGATTTAATCTTAAATTTTCATCTTCCAAAAATGGCCTTTGTAACTTCAAATATTTCAAAATTACCATCCCTGCTAAATGACTAATTTGCCCTCCAACTAGTCTTTATTTACTAGTTTGTTTCAAAATTGCCATTCCATTATAATCTAACTAAATTAGTTCCTTCTCAACCGGAGACTATTCCATAAATATCATTTTATGATTTTCCATGGCTTATGGAATAGCCTCAGAAATTTAATTCAATCCAATTTCTCGATCTTCACAAAAAACTTCTACTACGATTTTACCTTTACCGAGCTATCGGATCTATTCCGAAAATTATACATTTCCATAATTTTCCTCATATCATCATCCTTCATTAAATGAAATAGATTTAATCTTGAGTTAGTATTTTACCAACTTTGCCCTTGTGAATTTTCAAAATTACGATCTTGCCATTTTTCATCCAACGGCTCATATTTAACATGGAAAATCAACTAAAATCCAAGGGTTCATATTCTTCCAACACAAAGAAAATATCTTAGACACGTAAAATGACATAATCAACCTTCGCTTATCATCCTTCAAAATATCCTGGATATTCGATTCGATCCGATTATCTGAATATTTTTCTAAACTTTATCGCTTTATAGCCATTAATACAAACTCGTATGAAAAATCCGGGTAACAAGAAAATGTCATTCTTGGGGGTAAACTATTCATTTATGGGGTTAAAATACATAACTTTTGAAAATTACACTTTGGTCCCTAAACTTTTCTAAAGTTTACAATTTGACCCCAAAACTTTCAAATTTTCATTTTGGTTACTAACAAAAAAATGGGATATTACACATGAAGAGAGCATATCTCTTATGAGAAAAACTTCGATAAGGAGTCTACCCCGAACGATGGGGACACAAGCCTTCTAAGGGATGTTGGAGGTAGGGTGGCAAACTACTCCCATAACCTGAACCCCGTTCTCTCGTATGTTGTGCAAGGTTTTTTAAGAACTTCTGGTGCACTTCGCAAGACATTTGTAGGGAAACTTTGTCATTTTGGACCTATGGATTTTGATGGTTCGGGTGAAGATGACCCAATTAAAGTTGATCAATGGTTGAGGTATACACATAGGATTCTGAGATAATTAAGAGGTTGTCTAGAGGACGACCTCGGTTGCATTGTCACCCTTCTTGAGGGTAATGCCCATGATTGGTAGGAGACCGTTTGATTGGGATTGCAATTTGCACTTCCAACTTGGGATTTCTTCTTGGACAAGTCAGGAAAAAATACACTTGTGAGGTTTACATGGATATGATGAGAGATCAATTATTGCACGTAGTTTAGTAGGATTGAACAGTTTTTGAGTATGAGCAAGATTTTCTACAGTAAGTAGATATGCCCTAGTGTTAGTTGCCACCGATGATTTGAGGTGTAAGAGGTTTAGACATGGATTAAAGATTAACCTTCATATGCACGTGACAGCGGGTCCACTTGGGATATTCTCAGAGTTAGCCAATAGTGCAAAGGTACTCAAACGACTGTAGAGTACGACACAGAGTCAAATTAAGGACTTTATGGGCCATGTTATGGGGACCTAGGACTTTATAAGTCCTTTTTAGGCTTTGTATAAGAGGTTTCATGCTTTGAGGGGTTCAAAGAGAGTTATTTCAGATCAGCTACCGAGAGTCGATCAGGGAACTAGACCAAGGGTTTGTAGGGGTTCCTTGATTTCTGCTCTTTAGGGGAGCATTAATTGTTCAGCTGGAGCGTTACTACTACCAGTTTGTGAGCATTGTAGCCGAAAACATCTTGGAGTGTGCTTCTTGCTACGTAGGGTTTGCTACAAGTACCGAGCACCCAGTCACCTAGAGAAGGATTTCCCGATCATGAATGATGTTACTCTAGTTCAATCTTAGAGGTTGACTCTTTCTCGGTATGGTCAGAGTGTTGTTAGAGGTGGTGCTAGGGCATTGTTTGGATATCAGGGTGGGGGTACTGTGAGATCCACCGTCAGAGTCGATGCTCGAATCATTTTGATTTCTCATTCATACAATGGTATTGATTCTCGTCGGATAAGCATTGTGGTAAGATCTAGAGGTTGATGTGGGCTTAATAAATTCGTCAGATTCATATGTGCTTGTAAGGAAGGTTTTTACTGTGGATGATAAGTGAGGATTGAGAGTAACAATCCTCGTGGATTTGTTAGATTTACTCTCTCCCAAGTTAGTGGATGTTACCTTTAGTATGGGTTGGTCATGTGGGTACGACATATGCCTTGGTTTTCGAGAGAGAGAGTTTCAAAGCTTCGTGGTTTTAGGTGAACCCATTTGCTGGTAATGGGTGTGAGGAACCATTATGTTAGGATGATCAATCAATTGAGAAAGTGGCCAAGAGGGGGTTGAATTAGCAATTTAAAATTTTGGAAGCAATTTAAGAAAGTATGGACAATGGGACACAAGGATTTACAGTAGTTCAACATTCTAACAAGGTCTACGTCCACTAATTTAGCTTCCTACTAAGGATTTAAACACTTTCACTATGAAATCTTTCCCTTTTCTAGGCTTAGGAGGCAACCGTTACAACTTCAAAGCTTTCTACCCAAAGCTTTGAAAGATTCACTCTTTTACAAAGTAAGAAAATGACAAAAGAATAAAACCCTCACAAGGTAGATTTTTGCCCAAGTTACAAGATCACACAACCCAAACTTGACAAAAGAAATAATACAAATTTGCTCACTCAAGTGGGTTTACAAAGAATTTGACTCTAATAGCTCAAGGGTTGGATTTTTGCTTGAATGCTTGATAGCTATTCAATGGATGTTCAATAGTTGTTGTAGCTGCTTTGGAGACTTGTATTTATACCCTCTCATTGAATTCTAACCGTTTAGGTGGTTGAAGTCATCAATATAGCCGTTGGGGACCATTTTTCCCGCAATAAATGTTGTCTAGTGACCAACTGTATCGGTACGCGAAGAGCCGTATCGGTACCTGTCAAAAGAAGAAAGAGCCATTGTGCAATAGCGTATCGATACGCGTAAGGGCATATTGAAACAATCATAGTGTAAAATTAGGGGCGTATCGATATGGGGTAGCCGTATCGATACTAGGGGGCGTATCGATACGGGGTAGCCATTGTGCAATAGCGTATCGGTACGCCTAGGGGCGTATCGCTACGGGTAATTGAAAATCAAAGTTCGTTGATTCCAATAACTGACAAGGCAACGGTCAAAAAATTAAATGCGAAGATTTTGAAAATCTCAGCACACCATCGAAACGGTAGTGACCGTATCGGAACGGATAAGCAATAACTTAAACCCATATGAATGCCATATCGAAACGGGTGTGACCGTATCGATACGCATTGTAGAAAATAGGGAAAAGTATTTTGGTCATTGATCAATCTGATTCACTATTATTCCTTGAATTGAATTGAAGAGTACATACAAGCCAACTATTTATAGATTTAGTACAGGGAGTTCTAATAAAATTCAAACTAGTCTAGATAAAATATGATCTTATAAGATAAGAGATAAAGGTTATCTAAACTACTTAGTAGATAAGAGTTATACGCTATCTAAACTACTTTAAGAGATTAGAGTTATAGGATATCTAAATTACTTAGATATTTACAAAAGAATTATCTCTATTTATATGACAATTATCTACACTCCCGCTCAAGTTGGTGAATACATATTGTAGATTCCCAGCTTGGATTTAAGATCGTCAAGAACCATTCTTCGAAGAGCCTTGGTAAGAATATCGGCTAACTGTTGCTTTGTAGGAACATAGCCGAGTTTGATAAATCTATTGCTGATTTTTTTCAGCGATAAAGTGTCTATATATCTCCACATGTTTGGTACGGTTGTGTTGAACAGGATTTTTTGCAATACTAATAGCAAATTGACTATCATTTTGCAACTCAAACTGCTTGTAATGATCGAATCCCATTTCGGTCAACATTCTCTGTAACCACATGCCTTCACAAATCCCAAGTGCTAGTGCTCGATACTCGGCTTCTGCACTGCTCCTAGACACCACGGCTTGCTTTTTACTCCTCTAAGTGACCAAGTTTCCCCACACGAAAGCACAATACCCACTAGTTGATCTTCTATCAGTTAACTCACCAGCCCAACTTGAATCAGTAAAAATTCTTACTGACCTTTCTTCACTTTTCTTAAATAATAAGCCATGTCCCGGAGTCATTTAAGGTATCATAAAATTCTATATACGGCATCAAGATGCTCTTCTCTTGGATCATTCATGTACTGGCTAACAACACTAACAGAAAAAACAATGTCAGACCTCGTAAGGGATAAATAAATTAGCTTACCAACCAATCGTTGATACTGCTCTTTGCTTACTGGAACGCCTCTATCATATTTTCTAAACCTTAAGTTGGGCTCCATTGGGGTTTCACTGGTTTACAACCAAGCATTCCAGTTTTTGTCAAAAGATCAAGGATGTATTTCCTCTGACAGATAACTATACCGAATTTTGATCTTGCCACTTCCATTCCAAGAATGTACCTAAGACTACCGAGGTCTTTGGTTTCAAATTCCTTGGCTAGTGAATTTTTTAGCCTCTTTAATTCTTCAACATCATCTAGTGATTATTATATCATCCACATAAACAATTAAAATTATTCTTTTACCATTTTGATTTACCTTAATAAACAAGGTATGGTCGGTTTGACATTGTTTATAACCACTCCCAATAATTACCTTGGCAAATCTATCGAACCAAGCCCTTGGGGACTGCTTTAGGCCATACAAGGATTTTCTCAATTTGCATACTTTGTGAGCTATCGAATCTCTCTTGATGCCCTCCAGAATTTCCATGTACGCTTCCTCTGTAAAATTACCATTCAAGAAGGCATTTTTTATGTCTAATTGATGAAATGGCCAATCCTGGTTCACGGCAAGAGACAATAAAACTCTTACTGTGTTTAGTTTTGCAACTGGAGTGAAGGTTTCTTGGTAATCTATACCATAAGACTGTGTGGATCCCTTAGCCGCCAACTTGGCCTTGAATCTTTCAATGCCGCCATCTGAATTGTACTTTACTGTGAAAACTCATTTGCATCCCACTGGCTTCTTTCCTTGAGGTAGATCTGTTAGAGTCCAAGTCTCATTTTTCTCAAGGGAACTTATTTCTTCCTCGACCGCCTTTTTCCACCTAGGATCATCTAAAGCCTCCTTTATTGTTCTTGGAATCTGAATGACATCAATCTTTGTCGTGAATGCCTTGAATGATGGCATTAAATGGCTATAAGCAACATACTTTTCTATCGGATGAGCAATACACTTCCTCACACCTTTCCTTTGAGCAATCGGTAAATCATCAGGATTAACAAAAGGAATAGGATTTTCATTAAGAGGAGAATCTGCACCTTCCAAGTTTTCCATGGTAATTGGACTCAGTTCCAACTCTTGGCAGCGTCTAGGTTGCAAGGTGGACTTCTCTCTCCTTTTGTAGACGCTAAGTTCTCTCCCTTCTGGTTGGGTCTTTTGAGGAGTTTTGGAAGGTGATTGATAGGTTCTTTTTGGAGTTTTAACAGGGCTGGAATTTTGTCTAGTAGGAGAAGAATGTAAAGATGGTTGTAAAGGAGATGAAAGCACGGGTTGTGGGATAAAATGGATTGTGAATTAGAAGTCGGTTGTGATGATAAACTGACGAGTTCTGAAAGTTATCAAAATCTAAAATTGAAATCTCCCCCTGAATTTCAGTTTTAGAGAAATAAGGTTTATTTTCAAGGAAGGTAACATCCATAGTAATGTAAGTCTTTTTTGTAATTAGGGAATAACACTTGTAACCCTTCTTAGTGGATGAGTAACCTAAGAAAACACACTTGAGTGACCTTGGATCCAACTTAGACCTATTTTGTTGATAAACATGAACAAAAGTGGAACACCAGAAAATCTTTAGTGGAAGATCACATGACATAGGTTTGAACCAAGGAAATTTTTTAAGAAGAACATCTTTAGGAGACTGGAACTTTAGTGTTCGACTAGGCATCCTATTAACAAGGTGGGTGGCAGTTAGGACAACTTCCCCCCAAAAATATTTAGGAACATTGGAAGAGAATAAAAAAGACCTAGCTACTTCCAAAAGATGTCTATTTTTCTCTCGACAACCCCATTCTATTGAGGACTATCAACACAAGAGCTAATATGAACAATGCCCTTTTCTTTAAAATAGGATCCTAGACTCTTGGAGAAATATTCACTCCCATTATCAGTTTTAAAAATGTGGACTTTACTTTGAAACTGATTTTTGACCATATTGTGAAAGGTTTTAAAATTTTCACTAACTTCAGAGTTTTCCTTCATAAGAAAGGTCCAAGTAGTCCTACTATGGTCATCTATAAAGGTTACAAACCATCTAGATCCACTAACATTTTTAACTTTGGAAGGGCCCCAAATATCACTATGGATGATGGAAAAAGGGTGAGAAGGTTTATAAGTGGATGGATGGTATGTAGTTTTTTGATGTTTGGCAAATTCACAGATGTCACAATGATAGGATTTGATCTTTTTACTGGTGAACAAATCTGGGTACATCTTGGCCAAATAAAAGAAATTAGGATGACCTAGTCTAAAGTGTAGTAACATAATCTGACTGGAAATAGGGTCTGGTGTGGAAATAGATTCGGAGATACAGCTGGAATAGGCTTGTTTTGGTGAAGGCAAAGAACCTTGAAGAATGTAGAGTCCACAGTCCAACCTAGCATTGCCAATTATCTTCCCTGAATCCAATACCTGAAATTCACATCCATGTAAATCAAATTTAGTATAACATCTCAAGTCACGAGACAATTTACTAACAGATAACAAGTTGCAAGCTAATTCTGGAACATAAAGCATGGAGTTCAATTAGATATCCTGATTTACTCGAATTGTTCCACTTCCTTCAATGGCTGCTAAGGAACCATTTGCCTTCTTTACATTGGATTGGGCCCCAAGCTGGCAAAATTTTGTAAATAAGCTCAGATCTCCTGTCATGTGGATAGAGGCTCCACTATCGACAATCCAAGTAGTGAAGTTTGTGTTGTCAACAGTATTTGCAAAAGAAAGATTACCTCCATGTTGCTTGCTAAATTGGCCGCTAATATTTCTTACATAGGTGACCAAATGTGATTGATTGTCCCTCTGTGGCTGTGGGTATGGACTAGCTTTTGAGCTAATCTCGAATGTTTTTTCGCCAGCCATTAACCAAGCATTTTTTCAGATAGGATCTGAAAAACCTAGACTGATACCATGTAGAAAATAGGGGAAAATATTTTGGTCAGTGATTAATCTAATTCACTATTTTTCCTTGAATTGATTTGAAGAGTACATACAAGCCAACTATTTATAGATTTAGTACAAGGAGTTCTAATAAAATTCAAACTAGTCTAGATAAAATATGATCTTATAAGATAAGAGATAAAGGTTATCTAAACTACTTAGTAGATAAGAGTTATATGCTATCTAAACTACTTTAAGAGATTAGAGTTATAGGATATCTAAATTACATAGATATTTACAAAAGAATTATCTCTATTTACATGACAATTATCTACACGCATAGTTTATAACACAAGCCCAGATGAAGGCCGTATCGAAACGAGCTTAGCCGTATCGATACACCTGGGCGTATTTGTTGAATTTGGCTTGAAATACTTAGAAAAATTTTTAGGTTTAAGCCTTGGACTTAGAAAAACTTTTCCTTGTCATGTTGTGAGACTTTTGAATACTTCAAAATTTATTTTCTTTTACAATTTGTTATATCAAAATAGAATATAGGTTTTACACATTACCTCCCTAGCGTGATTGCTATATTTCAGTGATGCTAAATTCTAGAGCAGTTTTGTAAGTTTTGAGGCATTTCGAACCCCCGCAATGGATACGAGGGTTGAGAATCTAAAGCTTTAGAGCTTGCAGAAGATTAAAAGGTTGTTGAAGTGCTCTTCAAAGAATGAGCGGGCTTACCTCTTGGTCGTGGGTTAGAACCCACGATAGAGGTAATGTCAAGTTTGATGTTAGTGTCCACCACCTTCTAGTATGGCATCCACCGAAACTTCTAGAGTGAGGACTCATTTGTAAAAGTGAGTAATATGGGTGTCATCTCCAGGTGGTTCACCTTGGGACTTTCCTTTGTTGTTATCAATAGGGGTACGGCGAAAAATGTTGGCACTGAATATTGTAAGCCAATTTGTGACGATTTTTAACTGAATTTTAGTTGAATCAAAAATATACTCGAACTGATTTTTAATAGAACCGAATAAACCCGAATCAATTTCTAACCGAATCGAATGGACCCAAACCGATTTTACCCAAACTGAAGGCAACCCAAAATAAAAATTATATTAAAATAAATAAATAAAGATGAGGTGTGATGTGATGTGAACTATAGCACAACTTACCAAATAGTTAAATATACGGGCTATATAAAGCCATATATAGGGTGGAAAAACCTAACTTAGCCTGAAACCCCAACTAAAACCGATATTTCTCCTATAAACACGATATTGGCCCAACCCAAAATAATTGAACTGAAATAAACCAAATCAAAAATCAACCTACTTGAAGTCCCGTTCTCTCTAACTCTTTGGGTATTTATAACCCTTGGTACTGTTCGATGGGATGAAGCCATACCTAGTGATAGCTATTGACAAGTTGACAGGGTTAAGTTTAGCTCCCAATAAATAGGCTTTATAATCCGGTCACGTGGGTAAGAAAAATTTCCTTCAAGGTATTGTAGCTCATGAAAAGGGTTTGTTCCACAAGACCGTGCAGGCCTCTGGTATCCTTGTTTTCGCTATTGCTCACTTTCAGAGGAGTTGTTGTCATGGGATCACTTCTAGAGTTGCTAAGTGCAGAAGGACTGGAGGTCATTAGTTGCTAATCATGGAGGCACTAGAGGTCATTTTCAGAGCTTTTGAGTGCGGAGGCACCAGGTATAACACTTGTCCTCATTTGGTTTAAGGAATACCATAAAGTGGTATGAGTTTAGATGGATAAAAGAAGCTGGCCTTGTGACCGTTGGTATGCCGAAAGGCAGCTACATTAATTGCGTAGTCATGATGATCTAGTTTGTGTGGCTGTGAGAGGGTACACATGGGACTTTATTATTGGCGTTATTTCAAAATGTAAATCAAAAAACATTTGAGAAAACATGTTCTTCAACTATAAATATGATTTAGGTCTAGATCAGTTGCATTGTTTGTAACACCCCAATCCCATCCAGGATCCGAAGTATCACATTTGGGTCACCCAAAACCTACGAATCAAAATTTATCATTTAAAACCACAAGTTGGCAATTCTCAAAACGATCCATTTCCTTAAAATCCACATAGATAAAGAGATTAAAAGGGTTTACAAAATATAAGTTCCAAATAAAATACACCAGTTCACCAAATAATAGTAAATCAAAATAAGATACAGACGACTGTGGCAAGGTCCTATGAATACAATCAGTCCAAACTAAACATCAAGTATTGTACTCTAAAACTGGCTTGGTGCTGGGAAATCCTCCTCGATGTGCTCCTCCAAAAGCAACCTGTCCACCTACTCACGAAAAAACCACAATTTTGTACGTTGAGCTAACAAAGCTTAGTGGTACATTTCTACTCTACCGCAATTCATGAAAATCACAAAACAAACATGCATGATAATATAATTAAGAGTGCATAGAAAGGCTTCTCAACATCTAAGGATCATTTTCTAGCCTACCCTAGCTAGAGTCTATAACCATGTCTCAAAATACCACTATTATATAAGAAGACACCAAGCCATCCCAAGCTTACCATACGCGAGGTCCAACTAACCATCGAGTTACATCTCATACCTTAATCACATAGCCCAAGGGTTATCTAGCCCATACTCAAGATCACACAGCCTATCGAGTTACTCGAGCTCACACAGCCCATCGAGTAACAACCCTACCCTTCCTTGATCACATAGCCCAAGGGTAAAATAGCCAGCATCTATTATCCATACAACAACGTAAATAACAAACATTCCCTAATGGCCAGTGAAGCCCTACTATTTTCCCGTGCTCACATAGTCGTTGGGTTACCCGTGATCACATAGCCATCAGGTAAGGATCATATATGGATCACTATAGCCACAGATACGTCCTAGACATACTTGGATAACAATAGCCACAAGCAGTCTTTTCCTGAGGTCACATAGCCAATCAGGTTACTCGAGATCACATAGCCCTTTGAGTTGCTCGAGCTTACACAACCCCCGAGTTGTATTTCCATATCCTAATCACATAGCCCAAGGATAGGTTTCTAACCACATCCAGATCATATAGCCCGTGGATACGTCAGATGTACTCGATCATATAGCCTGGAGTACCCATCCATTTATTTAAGTGCCCTTGCACTGACTCTAGGACATCTGGATTCCTAACCAAGACACATACGTTAACACATGCTCCCCCGAGCATCAATATAACTCACCGAGAGATAAAAGGAATCCAGCCAACCATTACCAATGCCCCAAGGCGTAACTCATTTTTACACTATTTAATATATGTCTTTAGGACTCATTTACATTTTTCTCGTCAGGTTATCTTATTATTTAAGGCAACCAGCCTATATGGGCGTCCTTTTAGCACACAACAAGGACCCCGATCTTTCACGTAGCATTAATCGATCCACCACAAATCTCTATGAGTGATTAAACAAACGAACCACTTAATAATTACCAAGCCATTAGCCATTTATTTCATACAGGGAGTTTAACTCTACATTTCTCAGCTTTAGTATTTATTTTACACCCTAACAGACCCCTAGGGCCCTTTACCTCGAACTATAGAACCCCCGAACACAAACTCAACTTTCTTGGGCAGATTGCCCAGTGAGTATCGATACTCCAAGGTGAGTATCGGTACTGCCCTCTGGGTATCGATACTCCCTCATAAGTACCGATACGCTAATTAGGTTTGAAATAATTAGACCCCAAGCCATACTGATACGCTCCATACTGTACCAGTACTCATCATCAGTACTAGGATCGCCCCGTACTGATCCACCCCCGTACTGGTACTCCCACATACGCGTACCGGCACACTAAGCCTCTCTCAAACAATGTAACAGTGCGTGCCGATATGCCCCTAGCGTACCAGTAAGTCAAAGCGCTACTGGAATACTAATTGAGCGAGTGGTACCGATACACAAAAAGACGTACCGGTACGCCCCTCACAATCTGTCTCCCTTATAACAAAGGAGTACCGATACGCTACCACCCCATATCAGTACACGAACCTAGATTTCAAAATTTTAAGCTCAGGATTTCACAACCCCAACCCTTAACCTACATGGTTATGTCCCAAAACGTTCCTACAGATTATTGGAGGTTTATAGGGTGGTTTTCTACCAATTTTACCCGTTATTAATGCATGATATATGATTTGCCATTAAATGGGGGTTTAAGCTTCTAAAACCTCAACCATACAACCCAAAACTATAAACCACATAAAGCAATCATTTTAGGATGCTCATGAAGTGAAGGAGTTAGAAATGTATTGACCTCAAGCTAAGTTCGAGCTCGATCGAACCTAAGTAGTGCTAAGCTCGACTCATCTTGTTAAGAACTTAAACTGAGTTTGAGCTTGAGTCGAGTGTTGACTAAGCTTTAATCGAATTAGACTCGAGTAGCTTGTGATTCGTCTATTCTCATTTACAACCCTAATTGTCGAGATGGGCTCAAACTTATGTTTAGGGAGACATGAATTTATTAGAAGGACTTATTCAAAAAATTGGTGTCCGAAATCTGACTACTGATGTCAGTGAATGAAATGATTTAGTTTGTCATATGTTGTTCCATCAGAGGCACTAAATATTTTGATGCTAGGCTTTGAATGAGCGGAAGAATCTTCTATGTTGTTCGAAAGTGTGGCACCATCGGAGCAAAAAGTAAACACAAATATCCGTATCCTCGTAGAGTTTTTTCTGGTACAAGCACGAATGGATACATACATCTTCCCTTTTCTTGAATCAAGAATGCATTGGGCATTGACTGAGCAGAGGTAATCTTCTGCTAGGCATTCTCTGTTCCTATAGATAGCAATGCTAAAGGCACTTGCATAAGCGGAATGAGATATTGAATGTGTGGGAGCATTTTCAGTGTTGTTTGCTAATACAATATCATTAAGGAAAAATATGAAAACAAAACATCTGTACCCTTGTAGAGGTGGTGATATCAAAGCACAAATAGGTATAGACATCTCCGTTTTATCAAAATAGCAATGCAAGTGGCATTGAATAAGCGGAGGTAGGTGACATCAAAAGACACTTGAAAGATTTGGTGCTCTGCGAAAGGTAATGCTGGAGGCATAGATCGAGAGACAATATCTTATGTGTGGTTTGAGGTGGTGAGAACCATTAGAGGCTAAAAAACACAAGCATATTTACCCTTGTAGAGCTGGTTCTGTTAGAGTACAAATGGGTACACGCATCACCACTTTGTCAAAACAACAATGCTAATGGAATTGAATGAGCATAGACATCCTCTACCTAGGTAAGCATCTGCACTCTTGCAGATCATGTGTCATCCAAGAACATGAGTGCAAGTTTCTCTCATTTTTATAAACAACAATGTTAAGGGCACTTGCATAAGTAGAGGGGTCATCTACGTTCTTGTATAGTTGGTGTCTTCGGTAGAAATGAACAAAAGCATCTTCGCGCCCTTTTGAGAAAACACAATGCTAGAGGCATTGAATGTGCCGTAAGCAGTCCTTTACTAGGGCAAGCATCTGTACTTTTACAAATTAGATGTCATCCAAGACACATGAGTGTAGGCATCTATGCTCTATCGAACAACAACATCAGAGAAATTGGGTGAGCGAAGACAATCTTCTATGTCCTTGTAGAGCTCGTGTCATCCAATACATGAATAGATGCAAGCATCCATATTTTACAGATCAGATGTCATCCAAGACACGAATAGACGCAAGCGTCCACACTCTTGGAGAAAATGTAAAGCCAAAGGGATAAGAGAATGGAAGCGTGGATGCTTGGAAACACATTAGAATTTTCAAGTTGTGTAAATATTTTATGAATTTCATACATTCGTCTATCTATATGTCTGTCTGTCTGTCTATCTATCTATCTATTTGTTCATTCATAAAGTAATTCAAGCAGACCCTCTTATGACACATATCAATTTCCTGGGATTCTTTAAATAATAGGGGCTTTCCACGATAACTATAGACTTGAAGGAGAAAACACTTATAGGATAAGTTATATAGAAAATCTAAATGATGCTTATTCGTTCCTCCTTTCATTTGAGTGTCAGAGAACTTCAATATCTCCCTTAAATCTACGTACAAAAGTAACTTGGTGGAGGGAGGTTATCTTTTCATTATAAACAATACATGTACATTGGCTGATATCTATTTCAGAGACATCTAAGTATTGAACCACCTACAGTGGTGAAAATTATCTATACACGTATAATTATTACAAAATGAAAGGCTTGGCTACTCATGAAGCTTTTGGCTGCCAAGCATATCTTTATGACTTCTATTGTTGCTTCAAACAAGAGACTATGGTATCCCCATCGTCCAATGTTGTTGTTGATTTCATCACCAACATTGTTAGTTGCAACAATCAGGCACGATGAGAGTGCCACTGAGAAAAGGTAGAGAGTTAAGACTAAAACAACTGGGAGTAGGAAAGCTATCATGGCTGATTCTTTTGGTTAGAAGGATCTCCTCACTCACCAAACTAATTGTTGATGCACAAAATTAGCAGGCACCGAACATGGGAGGTGAAGAAGAGGACCAATGTGGTTGTGTTGGTTTCAGGTAGTTCACCCTTGTAGATTTATGCAGAGAGCCATAGTCAGTATTGTGGTCGTAATGAGGAAGGAAGATTTAGATGGAGAGGAATATTTTCCTATTGTTTTCTCTCTGTCCCTTTCTCTCTAGCTCTATGGGTATTTATAACACATGGTACTGATTGATGGGATAGAGCCAGGCCTAGTGATAGCTATTGACAGGTTGGCAGGGTTATGTCCAGCTCTCAAAAAATTGGCTTTGTAGTACGGTCATGTGGATAAGGCAATTGTCCTTCAAGGCATTGTAGCTCCTGACAAGAGTTTGTTCCACAAGACCGTGTAGGCTTTCGGTATCCTTATCTCCGATATTGCTCGACTCTTGAGGAGCTTCCATTATGGGATCGCTTCCGAATTTGCTAAGCACAGAGGCACTAGATGTCATTTCTAGAGCTCTTGAGTGCGGAAGCACCATATATAACAGAAATCGTACTAAAATATTATTTATATTTGGATTAGAATGTTAAAAAAGCTGTGTTGAAGTTATAGTCTCACCAAACATAAATACTAAGAAAAATCCCTTTAAATTTAAATCTTTATAGTATGTATTTTTTCTAAAAAAAATTTGATTTAACTTTTTTTTGTATTTTGTATTGATTTATTTTGTTTGATAGGATTCAAATATTCAAATGTATTATCTTATATTTGTCAATAATATAACACACACATGCACGTACACACGCATGAAAAACGAGGTTAGCCCTAATTTTCAAATTAAAACATTTCGTTATCAATGTTATATTAATCTTAAAAGGATTAATAGACAATTTAGCCCCTAAAGTATGTCAAGATTCTCATATTAGTTCATAATATTTTTGTCAAATCTAGCTCTTAAATTTTTGTTCCATTAATGGTTTTGTTCCTCTTGATTACGCCATTAAAAAAATTATGACTTTAGGGGTGTAAAAAACTCTTGTACTTTTGAAAAAAAAAATCAAACAAGTCTCTGAATCCTTTTCCCCACCCAATTACATTCTTGAATCAATTAAGCTCTTTGACGAATATTGACTGTTGAATTTAACGATTTTTTTGGATCAATTGGTGCAATGCGTCGTGTCACAATGTTGTCACTTGACATTTCCAATTTTTTTATTTAAAAATTCCTTAAAAGTCCTAACAATTCTGAAAACCTTATAAAAATTATAAAAGATATTTTTTTAAAAAAACCGGTAATGGCATATGATAGAAATGTAGTATACCATGTGGTAGTAATACCTAAAGAAAAAATTGTCAAAATTTAATAGTCAATGTTGGTCAAATGGCTTAATTGATTCAATTTATTAGTTTAGTTGATAGTTTTTCAAAAGTCCAAAGACTTCTTACACCCTTAAGCCAAAAGATATTATGCCAATAAAATTATGAATCGTGGACGACAATCAAATATGGTATGAAAAAATTTTCTTTAATTAGATAAAAATAAATTAAATATTAAATAAAAAATTGAAACACAATTTCTTCTCTCTCCCTTTAAACAATCACAGTTCTTTCATCTCTCATCATTCAAACTAGAGGTGAGTATTCAATCGAGTAAATAGTTTTTGAGTTAGTCGAGTTAATGAGTCTCATTTTATCATTCAAGTTTTATTTAAAAAATTGATTTAATTTTTTGAAATTTGGGTCGAGTTAAGTCGTTTTGTTTGAGTATTTGTACACATTTAACATGGTTCTCCTACTATCATGAAACATGCTAGTCTAAAATCACAAACACCGTAAAAAATGGTTGATAAATAGAATTTTTTTATGGTGTTAGTATTTTGTAATATGGAATATCATTAATAATAACCTGAAGTTGAAAAACAATAAAGGGGCATAAACCATAATTTGACTTATAGATTACAATATTTCTAAGTTTATTTAAGTAACATTTGGAAAGTTTTATTGGTTGTTTCAGTTTCATCCAGACAAAAATATGGACTTGAAAGGATCAAACAATCTTTTCATTGATTGATAGAATAAATTGATGGAAAGAAATAGTTTTCAAAAAGTTATAGTCGGAGGACCGAATTGAATAAAATGAAAAGTTGAGGGACTAAATTGCATAAACAAGAAATTTGTCGTAAAAAAAAGGAATTAAAGTTACATAGGTATTCTACAGTGATTGAGGAACATGTAGTTCTAATTTAGTCAAAATGGGCTTAAAACAAAGAAGGAATTGAAGAAAAATAAATCATACAAAGTTGGGGGACTAAATTGAAGAAAAGAGAAAATTCATTGTAGAAAGAAGAAATTGAATTTACATAGCTATTCTACAATGGTTGAGGAGCATATGGTTCAAATTTGTTAAACAAATGGACTTAAAATGGAGGATGAATTGAAGAAACAAGAAAATTAAGGACCAAATTGATAAACAAGAAAAAAATATATTTTTAAAATTTTTTCAAATTGGTAATTTTTAAACTCTACTCAAACTAAAAAAAAATGATCCACTAATTCGAGTTGAATTATCTCAAATAATTCAATTCAAATAACTCAATATTTTTAAAATAATTTGATTCTTTTTAGTTTAATCAAATTTTGTTGACTCATAATTCAAACCCAAAATTCTAGCAAACCCAAAAACCGTCATGCTGACCACAGTTCTCTGATGGCCATCCAGCTTCTAAAAGCACATTAAATTATTTTTCTTGGCCTCCTCTGTCGTTCTATGATGGTTTTGTTTTGTTTATTTGTTCTTCATTTTGTCCTTTTGCGACTTTTCTTTTATTTGATGTGTTACAGATATTGGGGTAGAGAAGAGGTGTGATTTGAATACTTTTATCAATTTTGTTTTGTTAGATTTTCGAGACCTTTAAAAATAAATCTTACTAAAAAATAGACTTTTGTATAGTGATAAGTGAGGTCGAATACACATGAAAGAGACTAGATTAATCCTTAGAAATAAACAAGATAATAAAGTTGGATTTTTAAATTGTAATTCAAATTGAAATTAAAAATAAATGATAAGATTAAGAAAAATCAAAGTAGATGAACATCTAACCAAGGTAAATCATAATATATGGTTCATGATTTAATCATTGATTTAACAAATAAATATCTGAACTTTTTGAATAATTTGGTTATAGATACTCAAAGCGCTCTTAATAGCCTAATCTCTTTTTAGTTTCTCAATAATCAAATAGACACTGAAATGGTTTCTTCTCTAATTGATAGAAGATCCCACAAATACGTTCTTTTATTCATTTGACCAACTTAATCCTTATTTAACGAACTCACACTAGCACAAATGATTTAAACTAGATTTTGCATCTTCATTTGTAATTAGTTGTAGAAAGACTTTATTAAGTTATTTTATTCATTTTGTCAAAATTTGTCATATAATACATACACACTAGCACAACAAACATATATTACAATAAGCAAATTTTGATAGTAAATACTAACAATATCAACTATTGAACTAAAAATTTTACATTAAAAACTACAAAGTCTTAATTTTTAACCTTATATTTAAATGTATTAAATCTCATAGTTTGTAAAGTACATGACAACATGTTTTAATATGAAATTATACATCAAATTGATTAATAATATTTTTTGATGAAGAAAGAATTATTATCATGTGCCTCATTAAAACTCCCTAAACCTAGTTGAAGAAAAATAGTGCACACAAAAATAATTAAAGAGTCAAATTACAAGGAGAAACCCTGTGGAGCAAATAAAACAAACAGACAGAAATAAAACATAACCATCACATCCAAATGCTCAAGAACTACAATATGCATGAAGCTGATGGAGTACATCATCTGGTGGAGAAAGATAGCGCCGGAAAATCAAATCATCAAATTTTGCCCGTATAGTCATAGTATCAGTAACCCGATTCCCCTTGCAGGGTACATGTTCCAAACGAATATCCCACGAGCGTTGCATTACCTCCATAATATGTGGCACAAGAGCAAAGGATGAATTCCCACCCCTGTACTACTGGATATACCAAATTCCATGTAACCCCCTTAGCCCAGCCTAGCCGAAACCGAACTAAAATAATCATATTAGGTGTATTGAAGCAAACCCGAGCTAAATAACCTAAACCGATTTATTTTTTAAAATGCAAAATATTAACTTCCTAAATAATCAAGCTTCAGTGGAAACATTATATTTAAAACTGATTTGCAAAATGAAAACCCAATTACATGTTAATACACATTAGGGACCAAAATGTAATTTTTACAAATTACAGGGCCTTTGTTACAAATTGAATTACCAATCCTTGATCAGTCCCGTTACATTCTCATAGGTTAATTTCTAGCATAAAACAATCATTCACATTCAATCAAATTGCACCCATTACACTAATTTACAAGATTTCCAAACTTCAGCAAAACAAGATTGCATAAAATATCATAGCGTACCGATACAGGCAAGCCCGTACCGATACGGATTAACAGACATATGGCTCAGCGTACCAATATACTCATGTCAGTACCGATACGGTGTGTTGACCATCTCGTACCGGTACGTCTTTGACCCATACCGATCCCCTTCACATTTTCTCAAAACTCAAGATTCCAGTAACCAAATTGTGTATCGATACAGTACCCCGCGTACCGGTACGGCGTGTTAAAATTAAAGGGATCGTACCGATATTCAAACCCGTGTACCGACGCAAGCGTACATTTTCCTTAAGGCATACCGATACGATGGCTAAGTGTACTGGTACCCGTAGCTTTAATTCAACAATTTGAGCATCAACCGGACCCCGCGTACTGATCCTAAGGTACCCGTACTTTAACACCCCGATTTTGGTCTTAGATGTTTTAAAGGTTGGTTCAAAGGTCCGGTGGACCGGTATTAGAGATTTGAGTTGGTTTTGAGATTTAATTGGATTAATTATTTTTGATGGTGATAAAATTATGGAAAATGTGCTAAAATCATTATTTAACATACTAATGATTATGGTGAAATCAATTTTGGAAAAAAAAGTTTTGGAAGGGTGACAGTTTGGGTAGTGACCAAAATGTAATTTTTGAAATCTGTTTTTATAGGTGACTAAAATGAAAAGGATCAAATTCTTAGAATACTTAAGGAGCTAATTTACCAAGTTTTTTCTGGTGATTTCTCTCTTCAATTAAGTCTTTTTAACATGTGTTTTAAAAGATAATTAAAAGAGATTTTAGATATTAAAGTTAGTAATCAATTTTAAAGAAATTTGACGTAACTTTTCTCTCAACTTCTTTTCTGCCAAACACTCTTATGTTCATCAAATCATAGAGGTGAGAGACTTGTTTCCTTAATTTCTTGATTTGTAATTGATTCTTTATCTTTGATTTACAAAACCTTTTTGAATTCTTGTGTTTTTCAAGCTTTAAACAATAAATTGAGGGAGAAATCACACAATAGAGGTAAGGTTCGTTCTTCTCCTCTATTGATGGTTCTTTATTGATATTCCCAAGTATTTGATCCTTGATTTATTATTTATAACCTGGTTTTGTGTTTCTATAATGATTAATTGATTTAATTGGGTAAAATTAATGAAATAGTGGAAGATACGAATTGGATCTATTTTCTATTGTTGAGGATTGTTTTTAAACATATTTTGGATGTATTATATTGTTGTTAAGTTGATTTTAACAATGGAATTCCAAAACTCTTGAATCCCTAGTTGTTAAGGTTGTTAGATTTGTGTTTTGCGATATTGAAGTGTCTGGGTAGTAGCTGGAAGTATTTGGATGAATTGATCATGTTTTAAGTGTTAATTGATGATGTTTGATGGATTGAATCATTGTAATAAGGCTGAGTTAAGTTTCGGAAGTGTTTGATGATGATTTTAGTATGTTTCGGATAAGTTTTGAGTGGGCAACTTAAGAGTTGCGGGTAATTGCTTGTAGGCAATGGTTTGAATGCATAATGATGCATTTGCCCTATGGTTTTATGTGGTTAAAACAGGGGATAATCAAAGTGACGAAGCTTGACGTTGATTTTAGCTTGCCAGAAGCTTGATTTGTGTTGGCGAGCAAAGCGAAGCATATCGGTGAGTGGAAACTAGTTTAAACGCCTTTAAAATGTTTAATAAAGGTTGTTGGGAGTTTAGAATAAGTTTGAAACACTTACCTAAACTCAAAAGTAAGTTTTCCCTCTTTTGCTCATTAATGTCGGTTCGGATATAAGCATGTGTAATTCATGTTTTGGTTTTCATTCCGGTCGAGAATGGTGTTATTGCTTTGGCAATGTGATCGCATATGTGGTGGTTTTGTATAACGCATTGTAAAACAGTGAGTAAATGGTTTTGTAAATGATATATTGGCTATGTGATATGATGAGAAAACATTCAGATATAGTTGGCATGCCATAGGATGAAGTGCACTATAATATGTTAAAAATCGATCGTGGTTTAGAGTCCTTGAGGTAAACGGTCGGCTACTCAGATTATTATGTTGTCACTTGGGTTGAGCGGTCGGTTCCCCTTGTTGATGTTGATCTCGCGATCGGCATGGTATGGGTCATGGTAGTGGTCAACTATCATGGGAGATCTGTGTATCCAAAATGTAAGGTTAACGGTCGGTTACCTAAAGATTAGCAGATGGCTAATCAAGGATAGAGTTCGTCTATCCAGGGTCACTATAAATGCCAATATATGTGAATTCAAGTGTTGAACTTATTTTATAATACTTTGGAACTTAAGCATGGTTTATCTATAATGCTTTGGAATTTAAGCATGGTTTTGTATATAATGCTTTGGAACTTAAGCATGGTTTGTATATAATGCTTTGGGCATTTAAACATGTGGATTATAATGTTGTGCATATGGTCGATATGCTTGTTAGAATTGGAATCATTGGAACTTGCTTAGGTCGTAAGCATGGTTTGAAAACAAGTGTTTAGTTTTCAAACGGTTAATGCATCATTGTTTTAAAGAGCATCCTCACTAAGCATGTGTGCTTACGCTATCTTTTTCGTAATGATGCAGAGCATTGAAGTTTTTGGGGCTGCTAGGGCAAGGCTAAAGCGATCTTAAGACAAAGATTACATTTGAGTATGAACTCGGTTTAAGTTTCTGGTTAATACGGCAATGTGTTCGCCATCTTTTGGGAATTTGTATTTCAGTATTTCCTTGATTTTTAAGCATGAGTAGTGCTAAATTTTATGGGTTGTTGATGTTGATTAAGCTTGAGTGAATCTTGCCTATGTTGTTGCTAGTCAAGTATTAGAGTATGCATCTAGTTGGTTTTGATTGATTGCCATGGTTTGATGATTCAAGCAAGTTTGGTATGATGCTAAAAGTGTACAAGCATGTGGAGTATTCCTTACATGTACCAAATGTGAGTTTTGGATGCTTGGTGAAATGATATTAGGATGGATGCCTATAGAATGTCTTGAGCAGTATAAATACCGTGAATGGTTGCTGAATCTGTGGTGTTTTGGTTGGTGATGTATCTTAGTAATGTTGTATAAGTGTTTGAAGCATGTTTGAGTGTTTTGGTTTTCATCAAAGTGTGTTTAGACAACAATTTGGGACATTACAGGTCCAGGCGTACCGATACGGGTGTCCTTGTTTCTGTACGGGTAAGCCATTCCAAGCTTAACGTACCGGTACGCGGGCAGCTATTTTGGTATGGGCCAAGGAAAAATTGGCCAGTGTTTCGGTACTTAGTGAGGCTTTTCAATACGGTCAAATGGTTTTATGAAGGGCGTTACGATACGTGGGGGCGTATCAGAACAAAAATTAGCTACTAGAATTCTGGGGTTTTAAATAAAAAAGGCGTATCGAAACACCCCTTGTCCGTACCGGCATGGTGGCAGTTAAGTTGGCTAATTGGTATATTCTGAAGTTCTGTTTTCTTACATTTTGGTCCCTAAGTTTTGTGAACGCAATTGTATGAGTTTGGGTGATCGTAATGATCTGAATTTTGACATGTAAGCATGGAATTGGACTAATTGAGGATTGGTAACTTTAATTTCAGTATTGGTCCCTAAAATGATCAGTTTTGAAATTTAGTCCCTGAAAAGTATGTTATGCAATTGGAGGCCTTTCCATGATCCATTTCTTTTGGAATTTCACCCGCTGCAAGTTTGTAAACTTAGGATTTATAACATGTATCTAGATAAGATAAAAGAAAAATGGACTGATTTTTCGTAGTTTTTTTTGTTTGCTTCGGAAAACCTAATGTAGTTCTCTCAATTCGGTTTGGCGTCTAGGCCGGGTCGAGGGGGTTACGCGTACCAGTAAGTAGAGGTCTGTAATGATCTCTAGGTCCAACATATGACACTTTGGCTCAATCAAAACATCCTTAATGCATCTCTAATCAACATATTACCTCAGAGGCATGCTTAACAACATCAATCCAGCATATCAAGCAACCCTAGCAATCATAGCACAAATATTCATCAAGTCTATAGGCATGCTCCCTAATCAACATCCAAAACTTAAATCTATCAACATCTCCAGCGTTTTAAACCTCAAGCAAAACAAAACAACCATTACAACTTGCTCAAACAGGGAGTTCATCCAAAAACCCTGCCAAAATAACATTTGACACATTGCCCTTATTACTACTAGGTGACGTTCAAACCATACTTTGAAAACAAGTCTTTGGGGTTCCTTCCTCGCTGTCCTGACCTTTAATGTTCTGCATTGTTGAAAAAAAGAGAGCGTAAGCATACAAGGCTTAGTGAGGAATGCTCAAAAACCAGCAACCATCAATGCATTTTAAACCGTTAGTCATCTTTGGTAAACCACTTTTCCAAAACACTTTTAAAACAACACTATAACATCATGCCTTGCTTAAACCATGCATTTAACATTTCCAAAATAGCATATTAAACCATATGCAACATGTATCATGGATTCAACATCAAAGTCTCATTTGCTACCCTCAATTTAAGCTTCCCCATGCATACTACCAATGCAAGGCTTAAAGAGTAAAACATGTTTAAACTCATTTTAAACAACACCATCCATCTCATGTTACATTAACAATTATATTGGCTTACAAGTGATCATTAACCAAGTTCAACTTTACAAAACATAACATCGGATACACGGGTTCAACAAGTGTTCCCAACACTTCATGCCATCTCAATCGGAATCAAAGGTACATTCTCAACCCCACACATCGGTTGGACGCATAGCCTATTAATGGGAGTCTTCGGGACAAAGATCTAAACCCCTCAACATCTAAGACGACTTTTTATAGTGTACTATCAATCCTATGGCCGGCCAACCATATCCGATAACATTTTCAAACCACTTTCATTTCATCACTTGCCAATATAATTCAATTTATCAACAACAACTCACTGTTTTCATATGCATTCAATTTAAACCAACTTACCAATGCAACAAAGGTTGCATTTAACAATGTTGAAAAACATTAATTAACCATGCATCATTTCATAATGCATCAACAACATTTCATAGTCAAATTCCAGCATTAAACCATGCTCATTTCATGCAATAACGGTGAGTAATCCAAACCATTTAAAACAAGTGCATAAATAACCATTCGCCAAACCGAGTTCAAGAGAGAATTCATCCTTTACTTACTTCTAAGGTTAGACCAGCGTTTCAAGTTTGATCTAAACTCCCAAACACAACTTTCAAACCTTTGCAAAGTTGTAAACACGTTTTCACTCACCGGCACGCAAAGCCTCGCTTGTCGTTTTGCCTCTAAAGCTTTCGAAACCAAAGCTCAAGCTTGAGGACCAACTTCCCCTATTTTATCCACACAAAAATGGAGAGTACATTGCATCAAAATGCAATCAACAACACATATGCTCAACATCATTTACCAAAAACCATCCCTCAACATCCGAAACATACATCAAACTTCTTCCAAACATTACCCATCCTCAATCTAACATCTCAACTCATCAATTAACATCTAAAAACACAACTCTAACATCCTTATACCTCCAGCATTCATAAAACCTCCATAACTCATCAAAAACTCATAACTAGCGACCCAGAAAATTAAGAATTTAATTAGTTTCGGGATTCCTATGATTTAACCATATTATTAACATCTTTCAACATCAAAATCATGATCTAAATCAAATTATGAGAAAATAGAACCATTACGAGAGTAAACCAATTTCACCAATTAAACATTGATTTAATCATTTTCTTTAATTAAATCATCAAAACAAGTTAGAAATCATAAATAAAGGATCAAGAACTTGGGAATTTCAATAAAGAACTTTGTATTAGAGGAGAAGAATGAACCTCACCTCTAATGGCTATTTTCCCCCTTAATTAGATGAATTTCCATAGCAGAACATTGTAAAACTAAGTTGGTTTAGTTAAGAAATCATTATAATCTCAATTGAAATCAAAAGATTAATTAAAAGAAGATTTTACCTGAGAATCTTGAAGAGAAAAGAAGTGTTTGGCCGGAGAGAATTAGAGAGAAAATTCTTTTGTGAAAAGTTAGTTACTTCAATTTTGTTTTAAAGCTTTTAATTAACCAATTTAATTCTCCAACCTTTTTATATTATTTTAAACCATTAAAAATAGCTAATTAAGGGGAAAAGTCTGATATTAGACTTTAGGATAAATAGCTCCTTAAAGATTCAAATTTTTGACCATTTTACAAAACAGTCACCAAAAATAGTTTTGAAAATTTACATTTTGGTTACTAGCCAAAATGTCCACTTTCAAGACCCCTTTTTGTAAAATTGATTTTATCAAAATCATTTCCATATTAAATAATGATTTTAGATAATTTTTTCATATTATTATCTTTTCAAAAAATATTTAATCCAATTTAAATCCCGAAACTAACTCGAATCCTCTAATCTAATCCAACGAACCATCTAAACCGCCTAGAAAACTCCTAGGTCCAAAATCGGGGCGTTACGTTGCATCCTTGCAATTGGACTCAACAATCAAGTGTGAAATCCCTATCAACCATGCCGCCAATAACCCCTCAAAAATACCATATAGGTTAGTCTCAATGACTAAACAAATGCCTATATGTATCAAGAACTCAATCCGCCATCGACCCTCCTCATCTCGCACTACACCTCCACAGGCAGCAGCACCAATAAGCCTACACCACACACCATCCCCATTGAGTTTGCTCTGACCTGTAGGTGGTTTACACCAATGAACAGCTTCCCAAGCCGATTGTCCCATGGTATTGCCTCACAGCGCTAGAGCAGTAACACATTCTCGTTGCAACGGCAGACTAATGTCAATTAAGGAATCCCATCGTAATCTATGGATTAAAAATCAAGTCATTTTGATTCTCCCACAAGTTTTATAGTAACGATCTAAACATGACATCCCAATCCATCCTAACTTTTGTAAACACCCTGAAATTGGTAAGGTTTATGTATATCCATTCATGGATATGCAAATCAAGAAACTCACCAACCTTCTCAACTTTTATCAAATTCGTCCACATCATATATGTTCTCAAAAAAATACATAAGATATGGTCAATATCCTCTTCAAGTGCACCACAAACACGGCAACTACTATCGTTAGCAATGTATCGACGAACACGCTCTTCATTAGTTAATATCTTCCCATGGCAAACCAACCATAAGAATGTCTGAACTCGTGGCAGCCCTCTAAATCCAGCAATAGTTTTCCCTATCAATTCAAGAGGTCCATATTTTGTACCCATATCAAATACCATAAGAAGACCAAACCTAGAACTTCTTGTTCATACTCGGCATCCAACCCAGACCATCCGTCACTTGCTTCAATGATGAGGATTTGATCGTAGAAACCCGAAGGAGAGCATCTAGGGTGACCAACTAATCAAAAGATGACCATTTCCAATTCTATGATTCATCTACCATATTCGACACCTAACCTCATCATCACCGATTATCACCCCCAGCTGAAGATTATTAACAAGTGGGCCAATGTCGTGAAGCCATAAATCAAACGAACGATTAACACTATCTCCATTTCAGACTTGCCACCCAATATGATCCTATAAGTCTTCTCAAACCATACATATGCCACGCCACAACTGGGAACAATTAGGACCAAACATAGGCCCCTCTGTATTATTCTGCCACTTGTATTTTTCCCGCAACAGTCGCACCCACAATTGATCTTTATTAGCCATCAATTGAAACGTAATTTTATAAGAAAAGCTTCATTATGAACATGCAAGTGTTTGAAACCAATGCCACCTTCAACCAAGGTTCGACATAGATAATCCCAGTTTAGGAGATGAACCCCGCTTTTATCATCTGCATGTCCTCAAGTAAATCATTGGATAATCTGTTCAATCTTATTGCACAATCCCTTTGGAAGAAACGTTGTATGTATTGTGTAAGAAGGTATTGCTGCGAGCATTGGTTTAGCCAAAACAATACAATCATCAAGAGATAGAGATTTGGCGGACCAACCTGAAAGCTTGTCCTAAACCTTCTGAATCAATTAGCGGTACGTAGCATTGGTAACTCGCCTATGCAAGATTGAGACCCCTAGATACTTCTCCAAACTATCCACTTCAGTAAAACCAAACATTCCACTAATATGGTTTTGCAAGTCCACGCTCACATTATGGGAAAAATGAATCATGGTTTTTGTGATGCTTTCCTTCAGGCTGGATACAAGACAAAAATCCTCCAAGATGTTGCGAATTACGTCTAGTTGCTCCAAATATACCTTAGCAAAAAAGTATCATATAGTATGCAAAAAATAAGTGAAAAATTCCCACACCAGCATGACAAGTTTTAAACGATTTCCAATCCCCATTTTGCACTGCACCCCGAATAGCTTGACTGAGACGTTTCATGCGTAACACAAATAAATATGGAGAAATCGGATCTTCTTGGCTTATGCCTCGTGTAGGTTTAAAAAAGCGAGTCATGGATCCATTCCGGATAATCTGGGAAGTAACCGAAGACACACAAGCCAGAATAAGAAGACAAATTGGATTCGGGAACCTGACATCCTTTAGGGTGTCATCAATAAATGGCCACTCCAAACGATCATAAGCTTTCTCCAAATCTATTTTAATAGCCATCCACCCTTTCAAACCCTTCTTCTTCCGCATGGAGTGAATAACTTCCTAAATAATAATGATATTATCTGAGATAGAACGACCCAGAATAAAACTTGTCGGGTTACAAGACACTGACTCGGATAGATACAACTTAATTCGATTAAAGATTATTTTGGTAACCTCCTTGTACAGTACAAAGCACAAGCTGATAGGTCGAAACTGATTTAGAGCACTCAGACTTTGTACCTTTGGAATGAGAACTGCAAGAGTTCGATTCAACATTGCAGTTAACTCACCCTTATCAAAAATATATTTAATAAATTGGCAAACACTGCTGCCCACAAGACTCTAATTCTTTTGATAAAAGAGCGCATGTATCCCATCAACCCCGAGAGCTTTCAACGGGTTCATGCCAAAAAAGACTCATATGATTTCCTCATCAAACAAAACTCGGCAGAGATCATCCCATGCTTCAGACCGTATAATCGGGAACAAGCCCCTAATCGCATAAGGCTCGAGATAGACTCCGTTGGAAGCAAAGAGATGTTGAAAATAATTTACAACCATGTTCCTCAACTGAGACTGTTATGTGCACCACTCTCCATCGTCCCTATATAATTCCAACACTGTATTTGCCCTTCTTCTCGCCATGGTAAAATGGTGGAAAAACTTTGTATTGCGATCACCATGTGACACCTATTTGGTCTGCGCTTTTTGGAACCACAAACTTTCTTCTTGTTCCAGAACTGCCTTAAGCTCACTTTTCAATTGCTTTTCCAAATCCACCAAATAATTAGAATGTCTGGATTGAAGGGATTTACCAATACCTCGCAAACGGACCAACAATTCTTTTTTTCTTCCTAATATGACCAAACACATCCTTATTCTACAGCTCAACTTGTGTACAAAACGTCTCCAAATTATGATCTAAATCCTCAACTTCCCCAGGTTCTTGCTAAGAACTCCCGAAACTCGGAATGATCTTGCTATGCAGCTATAAAGCGAAAAGGACAGTTTTGATCAAAATGTGTATCCACATTTGACTTAAACAATATTGGACAGTGGTCCAAACCAACCCTATCCAAGTAAACCACACGCGAGAAAGGGAATTTCTGACCCCAAGCATCATTCATCAAGCATCGGTCAAGTCTTGATATAATAAACCCCTATGCCAAGTAAAATCATAGCCAATATGAAGTAAGCCCGTATCAAATAAGAAATCCGAGAAGAGTATACTAATACCCGTACTATTTGGAGAACCACCCAGTCGCTCCTCTTGCCTGAGTATTGCATTAAATTCACCTCCAAGAAACCATAGAGAGTCATCCCTAGGTTCTAAACGAGCCAATGGACCCCATGACAACTAGGGGTGTTCAAAATTGGCTCAATGTGTAACACCCCTTTTCCCGTATCCACACTGAATACGAGTCAGAGGTATCACAAAATATTTGTAATATCCTCTACATTTGTAATTCGGTAAAATTTTGTTTCTTTAAAAATATTACAATGTATTTAGATTTTATTTACAAATCAAGTTATTCACGTAAAGTTTAAAAATAATATTTTCATCTGCAAATCGAGTTTATTTCCATGCAGGAACTGATCAATTTAATTTGTCTTGATATAATTAATAAAACTGCCTGATTTAAAATTCATCCAGATACTAAATAAAACACAATTCTATCAGAGCAGGCATACCCTTTTAATATACATGTCAACTAGTAAATATCAAACAGTATTAAAAGATATTTTACTGATACTGATGTACTTGTTATTGATTGATGATGTCCGTATATGCTCCTTACTCCAACCATTTCTTCTTTCCTACGTGTAAAACTGTTACACGCTATGTATTTACTTAGTGCGGCAATAATTCGAATTCAAGTGCAATTGTCATAATATCAATATTAATGATTAACAATGCATATGATCACCTTACCATTATATGCTCGTTAACATAAATAAATATGTATATCAAAGTGATAAGATTAGATCTTACCAATACCGTTGCCATTTCCATCTGTAAGCTTTCAATGCTTACCCATACCTTTTTCTATTTCTATTTGCAAGCTTTCAAGCTTATCTTCTTGTTTCTTTTAGATTCTTTTCAATTTATTTAGCCCAAGGTATCGAATTAAGAGATTCTATGTACACGAGTAATCCCCCCATACCCAACCTTTCTTGTGTATGTATATTATTTGCACTCTACCGGGAGTGCTTATCACCGAAGTGCTTTTGTATACTTACCAGAGTATACAATATATCCCTCATTGAGTTTTTATGAAATTACTCCGAAGTGCTTAGCACCCGTAATAAGTTCGTATACTCAAACCATGCATGAGTATACTCCTCAATGAGTATTTATAAAATTTGCACTTTACCTGGAGTGCTTAGAATCTTTATACAGTTGTTTATGACTCTATGGCTAGCCAACTATACCTTTGAACCTCTATATCATACTTGGGCTTTATATCATCAAATATTTCATACATGGTAATGTATATCATTTTATATTAACGTGAAGCAGTTCATAACCAAATAACATTAATAGTAAATCATCATCAATAACTAGTGATCAATGCATTTATTTTCAACCCTTGACATATTTAAAGTATGTCAAATGTATGATCAATGACATAATTATCATGACAATATATAAACCAGGTAGACTCATCGCAAGTCTTACCGGTGATGTATAAAACATCTATGTATAATGTTATGTATGTATTGCACTCACCTGGGCCATGTATTAGTATGCCTCACTAAGTCCTCTTCGATCCTTTCCTTAATTGTACCTTGAACCTCCCTTTATTCGAACTTAACTTCATAATTCAAATAAGTAAAATATTTGTTAGATCCCAATCTAACAATATGTTACATATTGTCCAGTATAATCATTCGAATACAAAATCTCCAAACATTTTCTTTTCTTCCTTGTATTGTTCAAAAACTCATTATGGTCCTTAGTGACCAATTTGAACTTCCATTAACCCTTTTCAAGCTTACTAATCAACCTTAGATACAAAGTGTATCAATTCTCATTTTCTGGCAGTGTGCAGTACCTCCAAAGAAATATTTCTATAAAATAATCTACAACTCAGAATTCGATTCTGTTTGTTCTAAAAGAAGCTACATTCAATAAGCTCTTCGACCATATAAATTAATATCCCTAATTCAACTTGTACGATTTATGGTGAATTTTCAAAGTCAATTTTCAGTATTGAATTTCGGAACAGCCTGCTATACTGTTTTCTGTCTTTTGACCACTTAAAAAATCATATCTTTTTACTCAGAACTCGAAGTCAGTTTCCGTTTGTTGGACACGAAACTAAACAAACAAATCTTTACATCGGTACAAAATTCACCTTCTAACTATTTTTGTAGAATTTATGGTGAATTTTCAAAGTTACTGTCATAAACCAGTTTTTCTACACAACTTCCATAAACAACTTCAACTTTTATACTTACTTCTCTACTTTTCAATTTAGTCCAATCACTAGCTTTAAACCACCAACTCATCACATTTTCACCAAATAATTATTCACAATAATTCTCGCTAATTTTCCTTATTTACCGTAATAGGTACTAAAATGCAAATATAAGGATTCATGCTTCTTAACTTTGCAATTTAGTCCTCAATTCAACATTACTACCTTAATTCCATCATTACAACTAAAAATTAGATTTAACCCCCATACAAAACTTCAATTTCGATTTGGTCACTTAACTTTGACAAATTGTCAAAATGGTCACTAATTTAATTTAACATCAATTTGGCATTCTAACTTCATTTTCTTATCTCTAACATCATTAATAACACAAATACACTCCAAATTCTAAAAATTCAGATTTGGTCCTTCGGGTTTTCAAGTTGCCAAAATGGTCCCTACACAATTTAACTTAGGGTTTTGCTTCCAAACAACAATTCAAGCTTACTAGATCATTATTTCAACATCACAAACCCTAAATTAAACTTGAATCCATAAAGCCTAATCATCTTCATAATAATCAAAACAAGTAAAACTTAAATCCCAACTCAATATCATGATTTTAACATCATACTAGCTTGATTTCAACTTGAATTCAATCATGGAATCATAAAATCTCAAAAGCCCCAATTTGATCCATAAACCCTAATTTCTTTCTCATGTAAATTATCATCAATCAAGCATGGATTCCATGAATTATTGATATCAAAAGATAGAGCTTGAAGAGTAGAACAACTTTGTAGTTGAAGAGATTACCTGAAAATCGAGTTTCGAGGCTTGAATCGAGCTTGGAATTTTTTTTCTCTTTCTTTCCCTAGCCCTCACGTTTTTGTTTGGAAAAGATGAACAAAATCTTCATCTTTTCGCCATTATTTTACACATATATCTATTAAATGAATATTAAATTCATTTAATAGTGAAATTACAATTTTGCCCTTTTATCTAATGGTTGAGATTGATTTTATCATCAATCAAGGGCCAAGATTTAATCTTCCATTTTCTCTTTCCAAAATTGCCCTTATAACTTTTTAAATATTCAAAATTGCCATTAGGGCCAAATGACCAATTTGCCCTCCAACTAGTTTTTATTTACTAGTTTGCCATTCTTGTAAAAATTATACTAAATCTAGTTGTAATCCAACCAACTATAATAAAATATTCTTAAAATAACATTTTATGACTTATCCATAGCTTTTGGATCAGTCTCCAAAATTTCCATCCGATCCAATATACCGATAAATAATCCTTTACATAGAAATAAACTCCAGGATTCATCTTGAATCGAACTAAAAATATTTCCAACACTTGGAAAGGACTTTTATAACCTTTCTCTATCATATGGCAAAATTTCAAAATTTCCAGTTCGGTCCGGGTATCCAAATTCCACTTAAACTTTAACTACGATTTTCCCAATAATTGAAGTATCGGATCGAACCAATAATTGCGCATTCGATTCACACCCTTAGGTTATCTATTTATTTATGAAATAAAAACCCTTAACTTTTGGTAAATTACAACTTTAGTTCCCAAACTTTTCCAAAGTTTATACTTTAGGCATAAAATTTTCAAAATTTACATTTTGGTCACTACCTTTTTAAACTTCAATTCCCATTCCAATTTTCCTTGGAATTCAACAAAACTTTAAGAATAACTTATTCAATTCTCTATCTATCAGATGAGACTTTTAAACCTTAGAAATTTCCTTTCCAAAACCCATAATTAAAGAAATCCCAACTTTTGCATTTTTGTCATTTTAGTCACTAAGTTAGCTTTTAAGATATTATCTTAGTACTAAATGACACTTAATCAACTTAGTAAATTTTTGGGTATTACAATTCTATCCCCCTTAAGAAAATTCATCCTCGAATTTTCAACACTTGACTGATTCAAAAGGTGTGGAAACTATTTTCTTATATTTTCTTCTTATTTATCTCAATTTGTTTCTTTAACCTTGTGATTTTTGTCAAAGAACTTTTAAAAAATGGGATTGTCTTGTTTTCTTAGTTCTTTGACTCCATGAGCTAGGATTTTTACCAGTTCTTTCTCATAGCTTAAATCTGACTGAATCTCTATTTTCTCCAGAGTAACAACATATGATAGGTCTAATCAATATTTCCAAAACATCGATACATTAAGAATCTTGTTCATTTCCAAAGATAAAGCTAACTATTAAGCTTAACTATCAGACTAACTCCTTTCACAATTTCTTATAGCCCAATAAATTTTGAACTCAACTTTCTTTTTGTCTAAACCATAACACCTTCTTCTAAGGTGAAACTTTTAAGGAATACTTTATCCTTAACTTCATATTAAATATCCTTTTCTTTCAGGGTCAACATATAGTTTCCATCATTGAGATATAAATTCTTCACTGATAATACAAATATCCATCAAACCTAACTTCCAAGTTTTCAATTTCACTCTTTTCCACTTATTTGAACCTTGACAACATTTCTCATCCTTTCTTTAAAGATATCTTATTTAATCCAATATGGTAAATTTTATTCTTAACTTGACAATCAAAACACCATCTTCTTTTAATGCCAATCTTGCATTCATAGCTCTTAAGGCAACAATTATCTTTCAACTAAGAGGGTCAGCTATCACATTATCTTTTTTCTGGATGATAGTCAATGACCATATCATAATTATTAAAAAGCTCAATCCAACTTCTTTACGTCAAGTTTAACTCTTCTTTAGTAAGCATATACTTTGAACTTTTATAACCTATATAAATATAGCATCGTTCACTGTATGAATAATGATGTTATATCTTTTAAAGCAAATACAACCATTACTACCTCCAAATCCTAAGTAAGATAATTTATCTCATATATCTTAAGTTGTCTCAAGCATAGAGCATTACTTTTCCTTCTTGCATAAGTACGCATCCCAAACCGTTATGTGAAGCATTGCTATACACCACATAATCTTTACCCGATTCTGGTTGTACTGGTAATGTGGCTTCTATTAAGATCTCCTTTAATGTCTCAAAAATTTCTTAGCATTGATATGTTCAACTGAATGGCATTTCTTTCCTCAATAGCTTCGTCAATGAGGAGGCAATCATCAAGAAATTCTGAGCCTCTAAAACATTCTTTAGAGGTTTCCATTCAACTATAATTTGTAATTTCTTGGGGTCTACTCTTATTCCCACTGCCAAATCCACATAACTAATAAAACAACTTTTGACAACCAAATTCACACTTTAACAAATTAGCATATAGCTTCTTTTCTCGAAAGGTCTGAAGAACAATGCAAAAATAGGCATTTTATTCTTCCTTTTTCCTTTGAATAGACCAAAATATACTCAATGAACTCTACCAAAAATTGGTCCAAGCAAAATTAGAATACTTGGTTCATTAGGCTTATAAATGTCGTAGGTATCATCACGAACTCATAGCATTCATACCGAGTCTAAAAAGATGTCTTTAGAATTTCTTTTTCTTTTTTTAACTGATTAAAAGATCATCAGTCTTCGGAAGAAGATATTTATTCTTTACTATTACCTTCTCGAGCTGATGGAAATCAGTATTTCTCTTTCACAATTAACATCGGTGTGCCCTCAAGATGACACACTTGACTTTATAAAACATCAACCTAATATTCCTTGCAATTTGTACCATTAAATCTCGAAGTTTGGTCAAAGCCATTTTATATGGGGCCATTAATTTAGGCACAATTCCTGGTAACATCTTTATTCTGAATTTCACCTCTCAATCTAGAGGTAATTTTGAGTAACCCATCTGGGAATACATCCGGATATTTTTGGACAGTCGAGTTATTTTCCAAATTAACTTCAACAGCCCGAGTATCCACTACATTTGCTAAGAAAACTTAACAACCTTATAACAACAATTTCCTTAATAAAAAAAACTAAAATTACATTAGAAAATGGATTTACCCTTTTATCAACTACTACTATTTTTGTGCCTTCCATGTTTTTCAATATAAATCACTTTATACGACAATTCATCATGACTTGATAGGAAGGTAACCAATTCATGCCCACAATCATCTTAGACTCCTCAAAAGATAATTCCATTAAATTTATCGGGAACTCTATTTCTTATGTTTTTATCGAGCAATTCCACGTGTTCAGGTCGCCCTTACATTACAACCCAACAAACTCGTGACCGCTATATTACTTAAAATGGGTCCTAAAATGATATCTCGTTCACCACTCAACTTCGTACTTATATACGAATATGTAAAGCTAGGACCCATCAACATCAGCACAAGTTTATCCAAAAAGATGAGATGTACCTTCTATGATTTTTGAATCCTCACAATCTTTATCAGTCCTGATGTTATAAACTCGGACTGATATGTTCAATCCTGGCTATGAAGCAAATTCAGATGGTTTTCTAATCTAGCTTAAATCTCGGAGCAACAAAACAGCTCCATCCCATTTCTCGGTATCCAGACAGTGGAATTCGTCCAGTGTAATCCTTAGATTATTTAGTTAGAAATCAACAATCACTGGACCTTAATCGCTTTTCCTTTCAATTCAGGTGTTTCTAAACTTTTCAGTTCCTTAATCAGGCACAAGCACTTCTTGTTGTACTAGTGCCCCTTTCTTGTTCCGATTTATCCAAAGGGTTATCATTAACCTTATTGTTACTACTCTTGATTCCTTCCAGGATTCCAATTTTCCAGTTCATCATGCTTTCTTGGCTTAAATATTTCTTATAATTCCTCCCAATTTACATTAGTAAGAAGCGACATCAATCGGATCATAAAAACATCAGATCAGTAATATTGATAACCTAGTGGCATGTATACTCTTTTTAACATAAAACCATTTCCATTTAGGCCGAGAATCTGCTAAACTTGTAGCTCTGATACAAATAAATGTAACACCACTTTTCCCGTATCCACACTGAATACGAGTCAAAGGTATCACAAAACATTTGTAAAACCCTCTACATTTGTAATTCGGTAAAATTTTGTTTCTTTAAAAATATTACAATGTATTTAGTTTTTATTTACAAATCTAGTTATTCGCGTAAAGTTTAAAAATAATATTTTCATCTTCAAATCGAGTTTATTTTCAGGCAAAAACTTATCAATTTAATTTGTCTTGATATAATTAATAAAACTACCTGATTTAAAATTCATCCAGATACTAAATAAAACACAATTCTATCAGAGCAGGCATACCCTTTTAATATACATGCCAACTAGTAAATATCAAACAGTATTAAAAGATATTTTACTGATACTGATGTACCTTTATTGATTGATGATGTCCGTATATGCTCCTTACTCCAACCATTTCTTTTTTTCTACGTGTAAAACAGTTACACGCTAAGTATTTACATAGTGAGGCAATAATTCGAATTCAAGTGCAATTGTCATAATATCAATATTAATGATTAACAATGCATATGATCACCTTACCATTATATGCTCGTTAACATAAATAAATATGTATATCAAAGTGATAAGATTAGATCTTACTAATATCGTTGTCATTTCCATCCGTAAGCTTTCAATGCTTACCCATACCTTTTTCCATTTCTATTTGCAAGCTTTCAAGCTTATCTTCCTGTTTCTTTTCGATTCTTTTCAATTTATTTAGCCCAAGGTATCGAATTAAGAGATTCTATGTACACGAGTCATCGCCCCATACCCAACCTTTCTTGAGTATGTATATTATTTGCACTCTACCGGGAGTGCTTATCACCGAAGTGCATTTGTATACTTACCGGAGTATACAATATATCCATCATTGAGTTTTTATGAAATTACTACGAAGTGCTTAGCACCCGTAATAAGTCCGTATACTCAAACCATGCACGAGTATACTCCTCAATGAGTATTTATAAAATTTGCACTTTACCTGGAGTGCTTAGAATCTTTATACAGTTGTTTATGACTCTATGGCTAGCCAACTATACCTTTGAACCTCTATACCATACTTGGGCTTTATATCATCAAATATTTCATACATGGCAATGCATATCAATTTATATTAACATGAAGCAGTTCATAACCAAATAACATTAATAGTAAATCATCATCAATAACTAGTGATCAATGCATTTATTTTCAACCCTTGACATATTTAAAGTATGTCAAATGTATGATCAATGACATAATTATCATGACAATATATAAACCAGGTAGACTCATCGCAAGTCTTACCGGTGATGTATAAAACATCTATGTATAATGTTATGTATACATTGCACTCATCTGGGCCATGTATTAGTATGCCTCACTAAGTCCTCTTCGATCCTTTCCTTCATTGTACCTTGAACCTCCCTTGATTCGAACTTAACTTCATAATTCAAATAAGTAAAATATTTGTTAGATCTCAGTCTAACAATATGTTACATATTGTCCAATATAATCATTCGAATACAAAATCTCCAAACATTTTCTTTTCTTCCTTGTATTGTTCAAAAACTCATTATGGTCCTTAGTGACCAATTTGAACTTCCATTAACCCTTTTCAAGCTTACTAATCAACCTTAGATACAAAGTGTATCAATTCTCATTTTCTATCAGTTTGCAGTACCTCCAAAGAAATATTTCTATAAAATAATCTACAACTCGGAATTCGATTCTGTTTGTTCTGAAAGAAACTAGTTTCAATAATATTTTCAACCATATAAATTAATATCCCAAATTCAACTTGTACGATTTATGGTGAATTTTCAAAGTCAATTTCTAGTATTGAATTTCGAACAGCCTGCTATACTATTTTTCTGACCTTTCACCACTTAAAAATTCATATCTTTTACTCGAACTCAAAATAAGTTTCCGTTTGTTGGACACGAAACTAGACAAACAAATATTTACATCGGTACAAAATTCACCTTCTAACCATTTTTGTAGAATTTATGGTGAATTTTCAAAGTTACTGTCATAAACCAGTTTTTCTACACAACTTCCATAAACAAGTTTAACTTTTGTACTAACTTCTCCTTATTTCTCTACTTTTCAATTTAGTTCAATCACTAGCTTTAAACCACCAACTCATCACATTTTTCACCAAATAATTATTCACAATAAGTCTCGCTAATTTTCCTTATTTATCAAATAGGTACTAAAATGCAAAGATAAGGATTCATGCTTCTTAACTTTGCAATTTAGTCCTCAATTCAACATTACTACCTTAATTCCATCATTACAACTAAAAATCATATTTAACCCCCATACAAAACTTCAATTTCGATTTGGTCATTTAACTTTGACAAATTGTCAAAATGGTCACTAATTTAATTTAACATCAATTTGGCATTCTAACTTCATTTTCTTATCTCTATCATCATTAATAACACAAATACACTCCAAATTCTAAAAATTCATATTTGGTCCTTCAACTTTTCAAGTTGCCAAAATGGTCCCTACACAATTTAACTTAGGGTTTTGCTTCCAAACAACAATTCAAGCTTACTAGATCATTTTTTCAACATCACAAACCCTAAATTAAACTTGAATCCATAAACCCTAATCATCTTCATAATAATCAAAACATGTAAAACTTAAATCCCAACTCAATATCATGATTTTAACATCATACTAGCTTGATTTCAACTTGAATTCAATCATGGAATCATAAAATCTCAAAAGCCCCAATTTGATCCATAAACCCTAATTTCTTTCTCATGTAAATTATCATCAATCAAGAATGGATTCCATGAATTATTGATATCAAAAGATAGAGCTTGAAGAGTAGAACAACTTTGTAGTTGAAGAGATTACTCAAAATCGAGTTTCGAGGTTTGAATCGAGCTTGAAAATTTTTTTCTTTCTTTCCCTAGTCCTCACGTTTTTGTTTGGAAAAGATGAATAAAATCTTCATCTTTCACCATTATTTTACACATATATCTATTAAATGAATATTAAATTCATTTAATAGTGAAATTAATTTTGCCCTTTTATCTAATGGTTGAGATTGATTTTATCATCAATCAAGGGCCAAGATTTAATCTTCCATTTTCTTTTTCCAAATTGCCCTTATAACTTTTTAAATATTTCAAAATTGCCATTAGGGCAAAAATGACCAATTTGCCCTCCAACTAGTTTTTTTTATTTACTAGTTTGCCATTCTTGTAAAATTATACTAAATCTAGTTGTAATCCAACCAACTATAATAAAATATTCTTAAAATAACATTTTATGACTTATCCATAGCTTTTGGATCAGTCTCCAAAATTTCCATTCGATCCAATATACCAATAAATAATCCTTTACATAGAAATAAACTCAGAGGATTCATCTTGAATTGAACTAAAAATATTTCCAAAACTTGGAAATGACTTTTATAACCTTTCTCTATCATATGGCAAAATTTCAAAATTTTCTAGTTCGGTCCGTATCCAAATTCCACTTAAACTTTAACTCGATTTTCCCAATAATCAAGTATCGGATCGAACCAATAATTTAGCATTGCATTCGATTCACACCCTTAGGTTATCTATTTATTTATGAAATAAAACCCTTAACTTTTGGGAAATTACAACTTTAGTTCCCAAACTTTTCCAAAGTTTATACTTTAGGCATAAAATTTTCAAAATTTACATTTTGGTCACTACCTTTTTAAACTTCAATTCCCATTCCAATTTTCCTTGGAATTCAACAAAACTTTAAGAATAACTTATTCAATTCTCTATCTATCAGATGAGACTTTTAAACCTTAGAAATTTCCTTTCCAAAACCCATAATTAAAGAAATCCCAACTTTTGCATTTTTGTCATTTTAGTCACTAAGTTAGCTTTTAAGATATTATCTTAGTACTAAATGACACTTAATCAACTTAGTAAATTTTTGGGTATTACAATTCTATCCCCCTTAAGAAAATTCATCCTCGAATTTTCAACACGGACCTGATTCAAAAGGTGTGGAAACTATTTTCTTATATTTTCTTCTTATTTATCTCAATTTGTTTCTTTAACCTTGTGATTTTTGTCAAAGAACTTTTAAAAAATGGGATTGTCTTGTTTTCTTAGTTCTTTGACTCCATGAGCTAGGATTTTTACCAGTTCTTTCTCATAGCTTAAATCTGACTGAATCTCTATTTTCTCCAGAGTAACAACATATGATAGGTCTAATCAATATTTCCAAAACATCGATACATTAAGAATCTTGTTCATTTCCAAAGATAAAGCTAACTATTAAGCTTAACTATCAGACTAACTCCTTTCACAATTTCTTATAGCCCAATAAATTTTGAACTCAACTTTCTTTTTGTCTAAACCATAACACCTTCTTCTAAGGTGAAACTTTTAAGGAATACTTTATCCTTAACTTCATATTAAATATCCTTTTCTTTCAGGTCAACATATAGTTTCCATCATTGAGATATAAATTCTTCACTGATAATACAAATATCCATCAAACCTAACTTCCAAGTTTTCAATTTCACTCTTTTCCACTTATTTGAACCTTGACAACATTTCTCATCCTTTCTTTAAAGATATCTTATTTAATCCAATATGGTAAATTTTATTCTTAACTTGACAATCAAAACACCATCTTCTTTTAATGCCAATCTTGCATTCATAGCTCTTAAGGCAACAATTATCTTTCAACTAAGAGGGTCAGCTATCACATTATCTTTTTTTCTGGATGATAGTCAATGACCATATCATAATTATTAAAAAGCTCAATCCAACTTCTTTACGTCAAGTTTAACTCTTCTTTAGTAAGCATATACTTTGAACTTTTATAACCTATATAAATATAGCATCGTTCACTTTGTATGAATAATGATGTTATATCTTTTAAAGCAAATACAACCATTACTACCTCCAAATCCTAAGTAAGATAATTTATCTCATATATCTTAAGTTGTCTCAAGCATAGAGCATTACTTTTCCTTCTTGCATAAGTACGCATCCCAAACCGTTATGTGAAGCATTGCTATACACCACATAATCTTTACCCGATTCTGTTTGTACTGGTAATGTGGCTTCTATTAAGATCTCCTTTAATGTCTCAAAAATTTCTTAGCATTGATATGTTCAACTGAATGGCATTTCTTTCCTCAATAGCTTCGTCAATGAGGAGGCAATCATCAAGAAATTCTGAGCCTCTAAAACATTCTTTAGAGGTTTCCATTCAACTATAATTTGTAATTTCTTGGGGTCTACTCTTATTCCCACTGCCAAATCCACATAACTAATAAAACAACTTTTGACAACCAAATTCACACTTTAACAAATTAGCATATAGCTTCTTTTTCTCGAAAAGGTCTGAAGAACAATGCAAAAATAGGCATTTTATTCTTCCTTTTTCCTTTGAATAGACCAAAATATACTCAATGAACTCTACCAAAAATTGGTCCAAGCAAAATTAGAATACTTGGTTCATTAGGCTTATAAATGTCGTAGGTATCATCACGAACTCATAGCATTCATACGAGTCTAAAAAGATGTCTTTAGAATTTCTTTTTCTTTTTTAACTGATTAAAAGATCATCAGTCTTGGAAGAAGATATTTATTCTTTACTATTACCTTCTCGAGCTGATGGAAATCAGTATTTCTCTTTCACAATTAACATCGGTGTGCCCTCAAGATGACACACTTGACTTTATAAAACATCAACCTAATATTCCTTGCAATTTGTACCATTAAATCTCGAAGTTTGGTCAAAGCCATTTTATATGGGGCCATTAATTTAGGCACAATTCACAGTAACATCTTTATTCTGAATTTCACCTCTCAATCTAGAGGTAATTTTGAGTAACCCATCCTGGGAATACATCCGGATATTTTTGGACAGTCGAGTTATTTTCCAAATTAACTTCAACAGCCCGAGTATCCACTACATTTGCTAAGAAAACTTAACAACCTTATAACAACAATTTCCTTAATAAAAAAAACTAAAATTACATTAGAAAATGGATTTACCCTTTTATCAACTACTACTATTTTTGTGCCTTCCATGTTTTTCAATATAAATCACTTTATACGACAATTCATCATGACTTGATAGGAAGGTAACCAATTCATGCCCACAATCATCTTAGACTCCTCAAAAGATAATTCCATTAAATTTATCGGGAACTCTATTTCTTATGTTTTTATCGAGCAATTCCACGTGTTCAGGTCGCCCTTACATTACAACCCAACAAACTCGTGACCGCTATATTACTTAAAATGGGTCCTAAAATGATATCTCGTTCACCACTCAACTTCGTACTTATATACGAATATGTAAAGCTAGGACCCATCAACATCAGCACAAGTTTATCCAAAAAGATGAGATGTACCTTCTATGATTTTTGAATCCTCACAATCTTTATCAGTCCTGATGTTATAAACTCGGACTGATATGTTCAATCCTGGCTATGAAGCAAATTCAGATGGTTTTCTAATCTAGCTTAAATCTCGGAGCAACAAAACAGCTCCATCCCATTTCTCGGTATCCAGACAGTGGAATTCGTCCAGTGTAATCCTTAGATTATTTAGTTAGAAATCAACAATCACTGGACCTTAATCTGCTTTTCCTTTCAATTCAGGTGTTTCTAAACTTTTCAGTTCCTTAATCAGGCACAAGCACTTCTTGTTGTACTAGTGCCCCTTTCTTGTTCCGATTTATCCAAAGGGTTATCATTAACCTTATTGTTACTACTCTTGATTCCTTCCAGGATTCCAATTTTCCAGTTCATCATGCTTTCTTGGCTTAAATATTTCTTATAATTCCTCCCAATTTACATTAGTAAGAAGCGACATCAATCGGATCATAAAAACATCAGATCAGTAATATTGATAACCTAGTGGCATGTATACTCTTTTTAACATAAAACCATTTCCATTTAGGCCGAGAATCTGCTAAACTTGTAGCTCTGATACAAATAAATGTAACACCACTTTTCCCGTATCCACACTGAATACGAGTCAAAGGTATCACAAAACATTTGTAAAACCCTCTACATTTGTAATTCGGTAAAATTTTGTTTCTTTAAAAATATTACAATGTATTTAGTTTTTATTTACAAATCTAGTTATTCGCGTAAAGTTTAAAAATAATATTTTCATCTTCAAATCGAGTTTATTTTCAGGCAAAAACTTATCAATTTAATTTGTCTTGATATAATTAATAAAACTACCTGATTTAAAATTCATCCAGATACTAAATAAAACACAATTCTATCAGAACAGGCATACCCTTTTAATATACATGCCAACTAGTAAATATCAAACAGTATTAAAAGATATTTTACTGATACTGATGTACCTTTATTGATTGATGATGTCCGTATATGCTCCTTACTCCAACCATTTCTTTTTTTCTACGTGTAAAACAGTTTCACGCTAAGTATTTACATAGTGAGGCAATAATTCGAATTCAAGTGCAATTGTCATAATATCAATATTAATGATTAACAATGCATATGATCACCTTACCATTATATGCTCGTTAACATAAATAAATATGTATATCAAAGTGATAAGATTAGATCTTACTAATATCGTTGTCATTTCCATCCGTAAGCTTTCAATGCTTACCCATACCTTTTTCCATTTCTATTTGCAAGCTTTCAAGCTTATCTTCCTGTTTCTTTTCGATTCTTTTCAATTTATTTAGCCCAAGGTATCGAATTAAGAGATTCTATGTACACGAGTCATCGCCCCATACCCAACCTTTCTTGAGTATGTATATTATTTGCACTCTACCGGGAGTGCTTATCACCGAAGTGCATTTGTATACTTACCGGAGTATACAATATATCCATCATTGAGTTTTTATGAAATTACTACGAAGTGCTTAGCACCCGTAATAAGTCCGTATACTCAAACCATGCACGAGTATACTCCTCAATGAGTATTTATAAAATTTGCACTTTACCTGGAGTGCTTAGAATCTTTATACAGTTGTTTATGACTCTATGGCTAGCCAACTATACCTTTGAACCTCTATACCATACTTGGGCTTTATATCATCAAATATTTCATACATGGCAATGCATATCAATTTATATTAACATGAAGCAGTTCATAACCAAATAACATTAATAGTAAATCATCATCAATAACTAGTGATCAATGCATTTATTTTCAACCCTTGACATATTTAAAGTATGTCAAATGTATGATCAATGACATAATTATCATGACAATATATAAACCCGTAGACTCATCATAAGTCTTACCGGTGATGTATAAAACATCTATGTATAATGTTATGTATACATTGCACTCATCTGGGCCATGTATTAGTATGCCTCACTAAGTCCTCTTGATCCTTTCCTTCATTGTACCTTGAACCTCCCTTGATTCGAACTTAACTTCATAATTCAAATAAGTAAAATATTTGTTAGATCTCAGTCTAACAATATGTTACATATTGTCCAATATAATCATTCGAATACAAAATCTCCAAACATTTTCTTTTCTTCCTTGTATTGTTCAAAAACTCATTATGGTCCTTAGTGACCAATTTGAACTTCCATTAACCCTTTTCAAGCTTACTAATCAACCTTAGATACAAAGTGTATCAATTCTCATTTTCTATCAGTTTGCAGTACCTCCAAAGAAATATTTCTATAAAATAATCTACAACTCGGAATTCGATTCTGTTTGTTCTGAAAGAAACTAGTTTCAATAATATTTTCAACCATATAAATTAATATCCCAAATTCAACTTGTACGATTTATGGCGAATTTTCAAAGTCAATTTCTAGTATTGAATTTCGGAACAGCCTGCTATACTATTTTCTGACCTTTCACCACTTAAAAATTCATATCTTTTTACTCGGAACTCAAAATAAGTTTCCGTTTGTTGGACACGAAACTAGACAAACAAATATTTACATCGGTACAAAATTCACCTTCTAACCATTTTTGTAGAATTTATGGTGAATTTTCAAAGTTACTGTCATAAACCAGTTTTTCTACACAACTTCCATAAACAAGTTTAACTTTTGTACTAACTTCTCCTTATTTCTCTACTTTTCAATTTAGTTCAATCACTAGCTTTAAACCACCAACACAGCACATTCTTCACCAAATAATTATTCACAATAAGTCTCGCTAATTTTCCTTATTTACCGAAATAGGTACTAAAATGCAAAGATAAGGATTCATGCTTCTTAACTTTGCAATTTAGTCCTCAATTCAACATTACTACCTTAATTCCCTCATTACAACTAAAAATCATATTTAACCCCCATACAAAACTTCAATTTCGATTTGGTCATTTAACTTTGACAAATTGTCAAAATGGTCACTAATTTAATTCAACATCAATTTGGCATTCTAACTTCATTTTCTTATCTCTATCATCATTAATAACACAAATACACTCCAAATTCTAAAAATTCATATTTGGTCCTTCAACTTTTCAAGTTGCCAAAATGGTCCCTACACAATTTAACTTAGGGTTTTGCTTCCAAACAACAATTCAAGCTTACTAGATCATTTTTTTAACATCACAAACCCTAAATTAAACTTGAATCCATAAACCCTAATCATCTTCATAATAATCAAAACATGTAAAACTTAAATCCCAACTCAATATCATGATTTTAACATCATACTAGCTTGATTTCAACTTGAATTCAATCATGGAATCATAAAATCTCAAAAGCCCCAATTTGATCCATAAACCCTAATTTCTTTCTCATGTAAATTCTCATCAATCAAGAATGGATTCCATGAATTATTGATATCAAAAGATAGAGCTTGAAGAGTAGAACAACTTTGTAGTTGAAGAGATTACCTGAAAATCGAGTTTCGAGGTTTGAATCGAGCTTGAAAATTTTTTTCTCTTTCTTTCCCTAGTCCTCACGTTTTTGGCTGGAAAAGATGAATAAAATCTTCATATTTTCACCATTATTTTACACATATATCTATTAAATGAATATTAAATTCATTTAATAGTGAAATTACAATTTTGCCCTTTTATCCAATGGTTGAGATTGATTTTATCATCAATCAAGGGCCAAGATTTAATCTTCCATTTTCTTTTTCCAAAATTGCCCTTATAACTTTTTAAATATTTCGAAATTGCCATTAGGGCCAAATGACCAATTTGCCCTCCAACTAGTTTTTATTTACTAGTTTGCCATTCTTGTAAAAATTATACTAAATCTAGTTGGAATCCAACCAACTATAATAAAATATTCTTAAAATAACATTTTATGACTTTTCCATAGCTTTTGGATCAGTCTCCAAAATTTCCATTCGATCCAATATACCAATAAATAATCCTTTACTCAGAAATAAACTGTAGGATTCATCTTGAATTGAACTAAAAATATTTCCAAAACTTGGAAATGAATTTATAACCTTTCTCTATCATATGGCAAAATTTCAAAATTTTCTAGTTCGGTCCAGGTATCCGAATTCCACTTAAACTTTAACTGTGATTTTCCCAATAATCGAAGTATCGGATCGAACCAATAATTTCGCATTCGATTCACACCCTTAGGTGATCTGTTTATTTATGAAATAAAAACCCTTAACTTTTGGGAAATTACAACTTTAGTCCCCAACCTTTTCCAAAGTTTATACTTTAGGCATAAAATTTTCAAAATTTACATTTTGGTCGCTACCTTTTTAAACTTCAATTCCCATTCCAATTTTCCTTGGAATTCAACCAAACTTTAAGAATAACTTATTCAATTCTCTATCTATCACATGAGACCTTTAAACCTTAGAAATTTCCTTTCCAAAACCCATAATTAAAGAAATCCAAACTTTCGCATTTTTGTCATTTTAGTCACTAAGTTAGCTTTTAAGCTATTATCTTAGTACTAAATGACACTTAATCAACTTAGTTAATTTTGGGGTATTACACAATGGGTACCTAGAGACCCAATAAGTCCAATATCACTACTATATTATTACTATATTTCATCATCCCGCCTATTTTTTAACTTACATTATAAGCTTATTGGGCCATTAGGTACCATTGGGCTAATTTTGAACACCCTTAATGAAAACTTCCTACGGGTTGTCGTAGGGCTAACATAAACTGCCTTTATTTGGATCTATTCTTGCACATTAACTGATCTATACCTACAATTGACGAATCAGGAAGAAACAAACAATACGTCTACTAATACTCGTACTATTTGGAGAACCACCTAAACGCTCCTCATGCCTAAGTATTGCATTAAAGTCACATCCAAGAAGTCATGGAGTCACATAAAATCCTAAAAAAGTCTACTGATACTCGTACTATTTGGAGAACCACCCAATCCCTCCTCTCGCCTAAGTATTGCATTAAAGTCACCTCCAAGAAGCCCTGGAGTGCCATCCCTAGGTTCTAAACGAGCCAAGGGACCCCATAACATCTTCTTACGGGCTATCGTATGGCTAGCATAAACTGTCATTATTTGGATCCATTCTTACACATTAACTGATTTACACCTGCAATTGACAAAATGGAAAGAAACATGCAAAACGTCAAGTTCCACCTCATCCTTCCAAAGTAACAAGATACCACCAGTAAACCCCACTGCTTCAACCCTAAAGGAATTCAAAAACCCAAGCCAACTATTCGCATTGTCAGCCAAGCACCCACTTATCTGAGTCTCTAACAGTACTACATGCTAATGCTGATGACGAAACGAGGCACTTGTAACACCCCTATAATTCCCAAAAAGAACATTCATAATAAATAATAAATGAAAGGAAAAACACCTATTAAGAAACCAAAAGAGTCCCATTTCCAGTTACCACCGCATCAATGTTATCATCCACGACCAAGGCCTATTTCGGATGGTGATAAGTGTCATCCAGGTCATCCTCCTCTATTTTTGAATTGTCAAAATATATCTCAACCTTACCAGCCTCCATATCGACCAGGTTGAGAGAAGATTGAACCCATTCGGTTAGCACAGTACGAAGCAGTGCACGATACTCTATGTTTTTCGTAACCTTCACACCTTTGTTCTTCTTAGCCTGGTGAGCCATAATACCACTACCTGGTCGTCTATCAGTTGAGATGCCCATTTTTTTCATTGTCTTTGTCGACAATCGAAATAGCTTTATGAGATCCCGCCTTATGAGCTACATTATGCACTATTATCATTGGTTGAGATCCTTCCACAATGATATCACCTCCACACCAAGTTCTCCATTGCCCTTAGTCATCCTTGTATTTTATTGTTTGTCAAGATTCAAGGCCAAATACGTTGTATTCTTCTTAAAAGCTTTTGGTGGTACTGCATTTTTAGACGATAAAGCCATCTCAGGGGCCTCACCACGATTGGCAGCATCTATACTCACCTCTTTATTGGTATCCTCATCACCCATATCAATTGAATTCAACTATGCTCCCTCAACCCTTGAATCCACAAATCGAGACCCCTTAATCTCTCCTCCAGCCTTCGTGATCCTAACACCTAGAGATGATTGTGAAATTAGCCTCCTACAACGATTAGCCACAATCATCCAGGGCCCATACAGGTTTGAATTACGTTATACTATCTCAAGCATCTAATCCTGGTCATGGATCTCCCCTTCAACCTTTTTCCATACCTTAGACACACGAGCATTCACACAATCTTCTTTCGAATGTCCATACACCCCACACCCGAAAAAAACTATGTTGCAACCCTTCATATTCCAATTTTTGAACAAAATTATCAATACCAATACATGAATTCAACTACTTGTTCAAGTCCACCATGGATACCAAACGTGTAAATTTACCCTGTTCATCTGCCTGTGTATTATAATTCACTTTCAACACTTTTCAACCACTTGGGTAATCTGTCTAAATAAGGCATTACAATAGTACCTATACTAGATATCTGTAAGGCGAATTCATACTATCACATGAGAGGGATGCTTCTAAAATGTCGAGAATGATCTACTCTATGGTTGAACCATTAAATAGCTCTTGTAAATTGTCCAAGGTCCTTCCATTAAAACAATGGCATAATCCCTAGCGTCTTCAAATTTCACAAGGTAATAATTATTCTCCAGATCAATCAACTGAATCTCACCAAATGGTCTCCACATTGCATGAATTCTGTTTAACAATGCACCATACCCAATTGTATGCCCAAAAAGCGAACAATGATTACATTCCTCATACTCCTATCAATCTAATCGTAAACACGATCCAAAAACTTAATAATGGGAAACGATCTTGATCCATCCATGATGCAATCCTCATCTAAAACTACGACATCATCCGTACCGAACCTAAACTCTAACTCATCCCTTCCATCATCATGGAAGGTTTTCACTACCATACTGGCGTACGAAGCTTTCTCCTTTATATTCGAACCAATGTTTGTAGCGAAGGTCCCTTTTAATTTTCATCGCTAAAATAAAAACGATATATGTTTTCGAAGGATTTTTTGAAAGGTGTTTGTGATATTTAAAAATATTTATTCCGCAGGGTTTACAAAAAAACCTCATAAAAATGGAGTCGCCACCGGCCACTTAGGTAGGCCGGACACCACAAAACCAGAGATTCAAAAAGACAGGGTTCGGGAGTCGGTTACGGATGGGGAAGGATTAGCACCCCCACACCGCCCAAAAAATTGGTACTTTAATAATTACCGCTTTATTAATATTGGATTTTCCGGATTAGAGTGACGATTATTTTAAATTTCGGTCATAATTGCGAATATATTTTAAGGGTCCCGTTATCCGAGAATAAACGCCCAACCACTATCACTACGCTTGATACTGGCCCCGTTTATGCTCTGATAAAAAGACACCGCATTAACAATTTATATCTCAATATGCAATCTCAATGGCAAAAATATAAAACATGGTAAAATGTTTAAATGTTGTAAATATTGTCATAACAGGATGTTATTCTAACATAGATGATATTCTAGACTAAAACATGCATATACATATTATTCTAAATAAATGATAAAAAAAATAACTATCATATGTCAAAATAATAAGGCAGGAATGAGTACATATATACGAACAAGTATTTCAAAAAGACATGCCTGGTAATAAAACATATTTCAACATATACGGGTCCACATGTCGTATAAAAAGGGTAAATATACTAATATGTAGCCCTAAAAAATGAGAAAGCACACATACATATAAAAAATACTAAATATGCCATGTACGAATTAACTAAAACATAACATGATTGATACGGATAACCGGATAAAAACATAAATATTATATTTAACACATATATACATAAAAACATAAAACGAGTCATATACGAGAGACATAAAATAAAATAATATCAACATATACGATTATAATACGAACAATAATATTTACAAAGAAAACAGGACTGAAATGAAAGAAAAACAAAAGTCATGGCCAAAATTAAAGAGCAATAATATGTAATTTAGGGACGAAAACTGTGAAACAAACGAAACCTAAAAGGGCGGTAATTGTAATTAGACCAAGGGGCGGACCCAAAGTGAAAAATTCAAAAACGCGGGATGGTTAAGGCGTAATTTTCCCATTTAGAAATCGATTCGTGTAATTTAGTGACTAAATTGTGACTTTTTGAAAACTCGGGGGACTGGGATCGTGATTATACCATGCGGCAAGACAAAAATGAAAATATTGAAAACGCGGTGGGATTAAGTGTGTAATTTACCCATTTCAAAAATAATAATAACTATAAAAAGCCCGTTTTTAGACCGAAACCCATTTTCCCCCATTTTTTGTTTCGTTCTTCAGTTTCCCAAATAACCATGTTCATCTTTTTCTCTCAAGTGTTCTTGAGAAATCCAGAATCCGGCGACCGGCCGCCGTATTCTCCGGCGCCGGTTGGCTCCCAAAATACACCAAAACCTTCCCCTTGTCGTCCTCAACATGAATCCATGGTTGGATTCAGAGGATCCCCTTTTATTTATCCTAGATCTAAGAAATACGAACCCAAAAATATATTTTTTTTAGATCAAAACGAAACCACAAGGGGTCTTCCCCTCCCTTTTGTTCACCAGATCTGGCTTGTAGAAGCCGAAAGGCTTGTCACAAAGGAAGGGAAGACCCACAGACAGAGCCGGTAAGACTTCTTTTCTTGTTTCTTTTTTATTTCTTTTTGTGTTTCGTATATGCATGCAAAGAAAACAGGTAAGAAACAGAGACAAAAAATTACCACTGGACTGCCTTTTTGATTATCTTGACTGGTTACAAGTTTCTGGTTTTACAAGCTTTCTGTTCTTTTTTGTGTTACTACTCTCTCTGTTTTTTTTTGCTCCCCTCAAAAATTATCCCCGTTACAACAATCCCGTTTCATATATATTACCGCCTCTGTATTTTGGTTGCAACTTGTATCTTCTTTTCCAGATCTGACATTTGCTTGTTGTCTTTGGCATAATCTGAACGGGGACAATATCGGCGGTGTGGCCGATCGCCGCGAGGCGGACGCATTTTCGGCCGTTAGATCGGATCGATCTAACGGTCGAGATGGCTTGAAGAACGATCGGCCCGGATGAAGCCTCGATCCGATGAAACGGCGGCGATTTCTCCACGTGGAGCTCGCAATCGAGAGTCGAGCGCGTGGATCTTACGCGCGCGTGGGATATTAAAGCTTCCGCGCGTGGACCACACGCGCGCGTGGCACTCGAACGGTCCATACGTGTGGAGCACGCGCCTGGCAGATATTTTCTACTTCCATTGCATCGTGGCCGTTGGATCGAATCTTGATCCAACGGCCCACAATTACCTGCACATTGTAATTAGATAGGATTCAGATTTGGGCCAAACGGGCCTTGTAATTGTATTTTGTAATTGGACTTGGATTTTATTTATTTGGGTTTAATATATATTTAATTTTGCATTTTACTAGCCCAATACTAATAATAGTATACAGCAATATATACAAAAATATATACTTATATTATACGATCATTAATTAATATAATATTTTCTAGTATACGTACGTATAATCGTACGTATAATTAACATGACATCTATATACGCTTATACCCTAGATACATACGCGACATACATACACCCCTAATACGTATACATAGCTTATACATGCACACATCACCTTATATTAGTAACATTCATATAATAAATATACATGCAATATTAATATATTTAAGTGAAAATGAGTGATTATGATTTGCCCTCTCTTTGCTTGTTCTCGTGGAATGGGAAACAAAGCAAAGATTCATAAGCACTCATTTTTATCAGACTTCCCTGTTTGTAGCCTTGGAAAAACGAATTCTTTTGGACATTTCCGCTCTTCCTTGGCTGAATCTTCAGGCTCGTAAGGTCTTCCTATATAGAACTTCGTCACCTTCCGATCTTGGAGCTATAGGCTCTTTCGACATTGAACCCTTCGCTCTGATTTTTTATCGGACTTCCCTGTTTGTAGCTTAGGAAAAACGAATTCTTTTGGACATCTCCGCTCTTCCTTGGCTGATTCTTCAGGCTCGTAAGTTCTTCCTATATAGAACTTCGTCACTTTCCGATCTTGGAGCTACGAGCTCTTTCGACATTGAACCCTTCGCTCTGATTTTTTATCAGACTTCCCTGTTTGTAGCTTTGGAAAAACGAATTCTTTTGGACATTTCCGCTCTTCCTTGGCTGATTCTTCAGGCTCGTAAGTTCTTCCTATATAGAACTTCGTCACCTTCCGATCTTGGAGCTACGGGCTCTTTCGACATTGAACCCTTCGCTCTGATTTTTTATCAGACTTCCCTGTTTGTAGCTTAGGAAAAACGAATTCTTTTGGACATCTCCGCTCTTCCTTGGCTGATTCTTCAGGCTCGTAAGTTCTTCCTATATAGAACTTCGTCACCTTCCGATCTTGGAGCTACGGGTTCTTTCGACATTGAACCCTTCGCTCTAATTTTGAAGCTCGGAGTCTTTCCTATATAAGACTCTTTGCTTTTGACACAACAAGTTTCCTATATAACCTTGTGTCATAGGTGAATTGCTGTGACTGGGAGTTCTTCCTATATAGAACTGCGAGTCTTCACCTTGGAGCCATCAGTCCCTCCTATATAGAACTTTTTGGCGTCTGGAATCTCAGAGCTGGAGGTTCTTCCTATATAGAACCTTTTACTCTGAGACAATAAAGCTCGGAGCCCTTCCTATATAGAACTCTTCGCTTCCAACACAGCAGGATTTCCTATATAATCTTACGTGTCATGGGTGAATTGCTTTGACTGGGAGTCCTTCCTATATAGAATCATGAGTCTTCACCCCGAACTGCTAATCCTTCTATATAGAACTTTCAGCTTCTGAAGCCTCGGAGAGGAGGATTCTTCCTATATAGAACCTCTTTCCAGAGCTTGAAAACATGTGCCTTTATGTAAAAACATTGTCTTCTCATTTGGGATTCACATCGTGATGACCCTCGATGTCTCTTTGGATCTGCAGATACCTGTTCGAGATGAAAACAAAATGCTACGACAAATGAATAAATTGACATGCTCCTAATCCTAGTGATGTCTGACTATTCATGATACATGAGATTCAAGATCTTGATGGGCTTGTTTTGGTCCTTATTTGACGTTCGCTTTCTCCTTTCTTACGGGCATCGATACCCCGCTTCACTGTCAAGTTCAACCCTCTCGACCTTTCTCTTTTTTCAATTCCGACTTGGAATTCTAGAGTGCCCTTTCGGGTTTTCACTTTAGAGAGATTTTTTTTAGAGGGGGTGCCCTTCTGGTTTTCACCCAAAAGATCTTTTTTGTTATCTCGTACACCTTTCTTGAACAGACAAGACATGTGCCATTGGTTATCCTACCAGGTTGTTTGAAGCTTCCCGTCTTCCCTATCGACAGCCATTAGGGAACTAGAGGACAGAGTTAACATCGTTTTCTTGGATTACCTGCATTTTCAAGGTTAAATCATAGTAATGCTTCGAAATCTCTTATTTCATTATAAGCCTATGTTATCTCATCTGACTGAAATTGACAAGAAGGCTAAGAATGGATGCTCAAAACATAGTTTTATTATGATTAAGGTTTTGGGATATCTTAAAAAGAAAGGTATAACACACATGAAGATACAAAATCTCTCATTATCCTCGATATGAATGATACATGATCCTGTCAACTGGTGTAGGATTTTTTGCCCGAAGCTTCTTCTTCATGATGCTCATGGGGATACCCTTCTCCTCAGATATTCAACTTTTCAATTTACCCAAGCCGCCCTTCGCGGGTTTTCAACTCGAGTCCTTCCTTTGCTTCAAGACGCCCGATTTCGGGTTTTCACCCTGAGCTCTCCATTTTTTTTAGAGATAGTATTTCTTGACAGCATCAGAATTTACGGGATTTTTCAGCTCGTCCCCGTCCATTTCTGCTAGAATCAGGGCTCCTCCTGAGAAGGCCTTTTTTACGACGTACGGTCCTTCCCAGTTGGGCATCCATTTTCCTCGAGAATCTTTCTGGATAGGGAGGATTCTTTTCAGTACCAGATCTCCTTCTTTGAATTCTCTTGGGCGCACATTTTTGTTGTAAGCCTGCACCATCCACTTTTGGTACATCTGACCATGAAAAATGGCTTTTAGTCTTTTTTCGTCAATGAGATTTAGTTGGTCGAGTCTGGCCTGCACCCATTCAGCTTCTTCCAATTTTACTTCGTTTAAGACTCGGAGAGACGGAATCTCTACCTCAATTGGGAGTACTGCTTCGGTACCATACACCAAGGAGTAGGGTGTTGCCCCTGTTGATATACGAATGGACGTCCTATAGGCGAAAAGGGCAAAAGGCAATTTCTCATGCCAATCCTTGTAGGTATCCGTAGTCTTTGCTATGATCTTTTTTATATTTTTGTTTGCCGCTTCCACTGCTCCATTCATCTTGGGACGATAGACTGTGGAATTATGGTGTGTTATTTTGAATTGAGTGCACACGTCCTTTATCATTTTGTTATTCAGATTGGAAGCATTGTCGGTGATGATTGTCTCTGGCAATCCGTATCGACAAATAATTTCCTTCTTTAAGAACTTACAAACTGTAGTCCTGGTGATATTGGCGTAAGATGCTGCCTCTACCCATTTAGTGAAGTAGTCTATGGCGACCAAAATGAATCGGTGCCCATTGGAAGCTTTCGGATGGATCTGCCCGATAACGTCCATGCCCCATGCTGCGAAAGGCCACGGAGAATTCATGGTGTGTAGAGGCGATGGGGGTGCATGAATTTTGTCAGTGTAAATTTGACATTTGTGGCATTTCCTGGCGTAATCGATGCAATCTCCCTCCATGGTCAACTAGAAATAACCGTATCTCATAATTTTTCGGGCTATAGACAACCCATTGGCGTCGTTTCCACGACGATCCCGTCATGCACTTCGGCTAAGATTTCCTTCGCCTCCCGGGCATCCACACATCTCAAAGAATGTTTGATCATGACTTTTCCTATATAGGATCTCCCCATCTAGGACATATTTCGTTGCCATTTTTCCGAGCGCTTTTCATCATTGTCGTTTGCCCTTCGGATACTTTTGAAGCTTGACATATTGCAGGATATCATAGTACCATGGATTTCCGTCAATCTCTTCCTGTATACTACAACAATGAGCAGGCTTTTCAAATGTCTGCATCTCAATGGGTTTCATTTCTGCCCAGGTGTTTGTTTTAAACATGGATGCCAAGGTTGCCAATGCATCCGCCATCCGATTTTCTTCTCTCGGGTAGGTAATTGAAGCTGACCTTTTCGAACTCTTTGACGAGCTCTTGAATCCATTCGTGATATTTGACTAACTTCGGGTCTCTAGTTTCCCACTCCCCACGCAATTGGTAAATGACTAGGGACGAATCTCCGAACACTCGAAGTTCCTTAACTTTTCTCTCGATGGCTGAGTTCAGTCCTATGATGCAAGCTTCGTATTCAGCTATATTGTTGGTGCAGAAGAACTCCAATCTGCTGGTGAAAGGATAATAGACGTCCTCAGGTGAAATTAGCACTGCCCCTATCCCATGTCCGAGGGCGTTGGAGGCTTCATCGAAGTAAAGTTTCCATGACTTATCATCTGAAATCTCTTCTTCGGTTGTAATGCACATCAAGTCTTCGTCTGGAAAACTAAAGTTCAATGCCTCATAGTCATCCGAAGCACGACTAGCCAGGAAATCTGCTACGGCACTCCCCTTTACAGCTTTCTGGTTAACATATACGATGTCGAATTCGGATAAGAGCATCTGCCATCGGGCCATTCTTCCCGTTAGCGCTGGTGCTTCCATTAAGAACTTTAATGGGTCTAGCTTAGATATCAACATGGTAGTATGGTATAACATGTACTGTCTGAGCCGCTTGGTAGCCCAAACTAGAGCACAACACAGCTTCTGTACTGGCGGGTACCGTGTTTCGCAATCATTGAATTTCCTGCTTAGGTAATAGATGGCCTGCTCCTTTTTTCTTGACTCATCGTGTTGCCCCAGTACACATCCCATTGAATTCTCGAAGACCGTTAAGTAGAGAATTAGTGGTCGACCAGGTACTGGTGCGACTAAAATTGGAGCATTTGTCAGGTACTTTTTGATCTTTTCTAGGGCTTTTTGACATTCTTCATCCCACACGCCAGGATTATTCTTTCTAAGAATTCTGAAGACCGGGTCGCATTGATTGGTTAATTGGGAAATGAAACGAGATATATAATTCAGTCTCCCCAGGAAACCGCGAACTTCCTTTTGCGTGCGGGGTGGTAAAAGGTCCTGGATGGCTTTCACTTTATCGGGATCAATCTCAATCCCTCTTCTGCTTACTACGAACCCCAAGAGTTTTCCAGAAGTAACGGCGAAGGTACACTTGGCAGGGTTGAGCCTCAGTTGGTACTTCCGTAGTCTTTGGAATAGTTTTCTCAAGTTCTGTAGGTGCTCTTCCTCTGTTCGAGACTTGGCAATCATATTGTCCACGTATACTTCTATTTCTTTGTGCATCATGTCATGGAAAAGAGTCACCATTGCTCTTTGGTACGTTGCCCCTGCGTTCTTTAGCCCAAACGGCATCACTTGATAACAAAAAGTCCCCCACATGGTTATGAATGTGGTTTTCTCCATGTCATTAGGATCCATCTTTATCTGGTTGTATCCTGAGAAGCCATCCATGAAGGAAAACCATGAATGTCTGCGGTGTTGTCAACCAAATGTGTCAATATGTGGCAAAGGGAAGTTGTCTTTTGGGCTAGCTCGATTCAGATCCCTATAATCTACACACATACGAACTTTCCGTCTTTCTTTGGTACTGGTACAATGTTTGCAACCCACTCGGGTATTTGGCTACCTCCAAGAATCCAAAGATCAAATTGCTTTTTCACTTCTTCTCGGATTTTTAACAACATCTCTCGGCCTCATTCTCCGAAGTTTTTCTTTGTATTGGTTTGCACTCCGATTTTGTTGGCAATTTGTGCACCACTATGTCGGTGTTCAATCCCGGCATATCTTGATAAGTCCAGGCGAAGACATCCTTGAATTCCTGAAGCAGGGCTATCAGTTCATGCTTGGTTTTTGAGGAAATAGTCGCTCCTATTTTTATTTCTTTTCTCGCTTCTTCAGTCCCCAAGTTGACAATTTCTGTTTCTTCTTGGTGGGGCATAATCTGCCTTTCTTCGTCATCCACCATTCTCTTTAATTCTTCCGGGACCTCAATTTCAATTTCATCATAATCATGAGCGACCTGCATTAAATGAGAATGAATTGTATTGGGAAAGGGATGGCTTTACATGAAGGGAACAAATATGAAGAATGCATGAATGGAATAAATGAGACTTTGGTTATTTTTAAGAAAGTGGGGATATTTTCATTTCAATCAAAAAGTTAATATAGGTGCCCCATACAAGAGATCCCCATTGTCTATGGGCAAAAACAAAAGGTTGATTCGGAGCATTACTCTGATCTATTCCTAAAAACTACAGGTAGATCAATGCAGCTCCAGTTATCGAGTGTCTCCCCGGGATGGCAAGGGCGGATGTTGGTCAACATTTTGCTACCGCGGTCCTTTTCAGCTATCATGTTGATATACATCCCTTCAAATGATTTACTGAATATTTCCTCCTAGTTAAGTTCATCATTTTTAATTGCCTCTCCAATATCTTGATTTGGCTGGTAGAATCCTCCGGAGATGAAACTGGCTTTCAAACTAGGAAAGGACATCGACCTCCACGGAATGTCCTCTCCCTTAAATCTGGCTTTTCTTTGCTCCTCCTTCCTCTTATATTCCTCTTTCTTCTGTTGGACACTTGGCTGATAACCCAGCCCGAAACGATCCTTCTTGGTTATGATATTTTTGGGTCTCAGGTTTCCTTGTAACTTCTTCCCCAGCCCTTTTCCTATTTTGGCTCCTCAGCCCAGAGTTTCTGCGACGGTCATCTTGGTACAATTAGATAACCTAGGGTAGGGGATCCGGCTTTCTTCTGACACGAATGTGGCATTTACTAGTTCTAATGCTCGGAACGAGCATTCTGCAGCATCTTCATCATTTTGAATGTAGGGGGTGTCTGATGTCACGGAAGCAACAAACTCATGCTCTGCCTCTACGGTGACCAATTTACCTTCAACTACAAATTTTAATTTCTGATGCAATGATGATGGGACAACTCCTGCGGAGTGGATCCAAGGTCTTCCCGATGCTTGGTGTAAGATGGTTTTATGTCCATCACCACGAAATCGATCACATATTCGGTTGGTCCGATCAATAGGGGCACCTCAATTTTCCCCATTGTTCCTTTTTGCGTACCATCAAAAGCTCTTACCGAGTTGTAGCAAGGCTTTAGGTGCGAACTATCTATTGGCAATTTTTACAGGGTTACCATAGGCAAGACATTCAATGCTGACCCGTTGTCGATCAAGACGCTGTAATACATACCCTTTGCGGTGGGTAGTGATGTTAAGGGCTTTGGTAGACCCCATTCCTCCTCGGGGATCTCATCATCACCGAATGTGATATGATTATAGGCGATAATATGCCCCACTATCATGTCCAGGTTTGTTCTGAAAATGTCCTGGGGCACAAAAGTTTGATTCAGCACTTTTAATAGCGTCTCCCGATGCTTCTCTGAACTCAAGAGCAATTCCAGCACTGTGATCCTGGCCGGTTGTTTCCGTAGTTGTTCCACTACGCTGTACTCGCTATGTCTCAAGAACTTTAGAAATTCCTTGGCCTGGGCCTCAGTTACCGGTTCATTTATCTTTTGGGGAGGTTCTTCTCCAAATATCTGCGTAGGGCTGACTGTTGTATTCTTCCCCCTATCTTTTTCAGCTGCTCTCAAAGCCTCGGAGGAATAACATCAGCCGCTCCTTGTGAAATGGCCTGTTTCACTAACGTTCACATTATTCTGACTTTGCTGGTCTTCCAGCGTAGACTCTTTTACCTGTTCGCGTTCTGATTTTTCCGGCATGGTCACATTCGCAGCATAATTCCAGGGAATTTGTCGCATGTCTTTGAATGGGAATGGAGATGGTGCTGAAATGACGATCTTGGGATTTATCTTGCTGGTTTCTCCTTGGGAGACACCTGTATTCCCTATCCTGGGAGAGATGATAAAAGGTCTATCCTTCCCGTATCTAGTTTTGGGGGTATCTGTCATGTGTACGTCTGATCCCTTCCCCATGGGTTCCTCAAAAAATTCAATTTGTTTTTCATTCATCAATTTCTGCACCAATTTCTTGAACTCTTCACATTCTTGGATATCATGCCCTTCAGTCAGGTGGAATTCGCAATACTTTCCACATTCTTTCTGCCTTATTATCATGCCTTTGTTGATCACATGAGCCATGCATAATTGTTGAAATACCCACCGTAAAGGAGACTTGACTTCTGACACGTCATCCTTTATCCTCCTGGTAAAGCATTCTTCTATAGCATTTACCCCTCTGCTCCCATGATTAGGCAGCGGGTTGTTGGCTACGCTAGGTTCTTCAAACTTCAATATCCCGGAATCGATTAAGTTTTGCACAAGCTTTTTGAAGGCAAGGCAGTTCTCAGTGGGATGTCCAGGGGTACCGCCGTGATAATCGCAATGTGCGCTTGGATTATACCAAGGCGGGAAGGGTGGATTGACAGGATTAACGATGTATGGTCGGACCAAGTCTGCTTCATACAACTGGGAATAAAGCTCTGAGTATGAAACAGGTAGGGGAGTGAAAGTTCTCCTCTCTTTATCTTTTCTGGTGACCCTCTCATCTCTCTGATTCGAATTTTGTGTTTTTCCCACAGGTGCTTGTGGCTGTGAGACTATGAAGTTCTTCGGGGCGGTATAGGTGCTGGTGGTGTTTACTTCATTTCTCTTGTTATACTTTCGAGACCCTTCCCCACCATCTATTCTGTCGCTCTTGATTGCCAGTTCGAGAGACTCCCCAGTCTTGATTAAGTCGGCGAAACACTGTGTTGTGTTATTGATGAGGCGGTCGAAGAGTGCCCCTTTCAGAGTGTTGACAAATAATGGCGTGATTTCATGCTCCAGGATAGGTGGCTGGATTTTGGCGGCTACTTCTCTCCACCTTTGGGCATATTGTCGCAAGCTTTCATTTGATTTCGGCCCCATATTTTCTAGCATGATTCTGCTAGGGATCATGTCTGTTACATGTTTGTATTGCTCGGAAAATGCTTTAGACAAATCTTTCCATGTCTTGACATTCGCTTTGCTTAACTGAGTATACCAACGTAACGCCGCTCCAGTTAGACTATCCTGGAAACAGTGGATCGGTAGCTTTTCATCTTTATGGTAAGCCGCCATTTTTCTGCAATACATCGTTATGTGTGCAGAAGGACATGTGGTTCCGTCATATTTATCAAACTCTGGTGTTTTGAATTTTGGCGGCAAGACAAGATCAGACACCAAACTTAGATCACTAGCGTCGTTTCCTGATTCTTCATTTGATTATAACGCTTTAAATTTTTCTTCCATGAGGCGAAATCTTTCTTCCCATTTTCTTTCTACCTCATTCCGGATCTTTTCGACCATATCAGGTCCGGCACTTCTTCTTCATAAAGTGCTTCGGTATCAAGGGGTTGAGTCTCAGGTGCCCCTACTTGAAAGCTGGAAGACATTCCTGTAAGGTCAATATACATCTTCCTAGCCTGGTTTGGTGCAGTTGGTTGAACCTTGAAGTGAGCTGGGGTACCTCCTGGTTCTGGAACATTTTCTCCTTCTACTCGTTTTCCAAGACTTCTTGCCAGCAATGCAGTTATGTCAGAAACTATTGATGTTTGTGATTGCGCGATCTGATCACTAAGGCTTCTCTGGGCCTCTTCAAGCCTTGTCTCAAGCTCTCTCTGCCCTCTTTCTAGACTGATTATTCTTTCTTCCATGAGCCTTTTTTGTAGCCGGGTAAAGTATAGGTGATGAATGATTGCGGGTTAACACTACATAGGATGCCACAATATTCATATTGTTAATATGATTGCAAAAAAGAAATAAATGCATGTACAAAGATGCAAATGTTATGATGCAAATGCAAAAATGCATGCAGACAAGGTACTGGTTCCGCTGGTAATCACCTTTTTGAATTACTTCCACGGGAATTAAAGGGTCTTGATTACAACAAAATTCGTGTTACAAAGTAAAGATCCTAGTACAAAAGATCTAATTATAGCACAGAGTCCTATAGATAGACTCTAGCTCTATCTCCTAACTTTCCAATTGCCTTGAGCAGCTTGAGGAACCTAGGAGCTTCTTCCATTCCCGGGGCTATAAAAGGTCGGAGTGCCTCAGCCTCGACAGCTAAATCATTTACGTGTATGGCGACTCGCTGTATGTCTACCATTAGATTTGCGTAGTACTGGTCTCTATCTTGTACCATTCGAGCAGCGTCGCGTAATCTCTTTTGCCAATAGGTGTCTCCTCCGGCTGCAGCTTCCTCGAACACATTAATTCTTTCCTTGTAATCCTCCACAACTGCTTCGAGGGACCCGATTCGTGCTTATAACACACCCACTTCGCATTCTCTTTCTTGCAGCTTGGCGAAATTATTCCTGTGGCAGTACATTCGAAGTGAGTGTTCGACTTCCGCCATCTTTCCTTTTAATTCATCATTTCGACTTTGGCTTTGCCCCAATTTTTGAACAGTGTCATCGTACAGTTTCTGCATTTCTAACAGTCTGTTCCGGCTATTCATGGATTTTCTTTTCCATGCGGCGACACTTTCTCTCTCATGATGGACAGCTTGTTTCCCTTGCTGATTTCTTGTCTGAATCTTTGTCTCTCTTGATCAATAGCCTTCTTGGTGGACCGTTTTTCTTCCTCCATAGCCAAACGGCAGCTTTCAATCTCTTTCTCGATCGCTCTTTTGTTAATTTCTCGTTCTTCTTCCACCAAACGGGTGCCGCTCATTCTTTCTTTTTCCACAGCTATGAACTGACTCCGGCCGGCCTTTTGTATTTTTGCTTGTAATAGGAGGGCATCTTTTTGATAAAGAGTATTTTTGTCACTCAAATCTGCATTTAATTTCTTCAATTGCCTGATGATCCCGTCTCGCTCATCAACTTCTAAGCTTGCCTTATAGAGCTCGCTCGCATGTAGGGTTTGTTGAATGTCCATCTTTCTTTTAACTTCTTCGAGTTCACTCCTTAGGATATCGGCTTCGGATGGTACCACCCTTGTAAGCTCTTCGAGTGACACTGTTGGTCCTTGATCAGATTCAGGAATCACATTATTAACCCTCAACCGTCTCCAAAGATCGTAATCTGGGGTAGTCATGTGCTCGGTATCTCCTTCTACCCTGATCCAATAACAATGATCCCAGGCCCTCATGATGGTCCGAATTTTTCCTTTGAACTCTCCTTTGAAAAGAAATTCAGTTTGGCTTAATCCGGCGGTATTGGGAATGAACTGTCGTGATCCGAACTGCCGAGACACTAAAAGTGGAGCACAAGCGATCCCTCCATGTAATCCTAGCATCATCAGCCAGTTGAAGTCACCACAACTGTATAGAAAATAATTAACTTTACCGAGCCATGGGACCCTCCATGCTATGTCCTCATCTCGAATGTTCCTGAAGAAACTGGTCCACATTTTTGTTTTCAAATCTTCTCGCCATTCCTTTGCTAAGTATTCTCGTAGAGGCGAAAAACCTTGGAAGGATATCCCCGGCAGGACCCGCGTCGGCGTCTTCCACATATGACTTTGGATCCATACTTGTAATAATTGTGCGCAGCCTCGAAAACGTCCTTCTTCATGCTTCCGGCTAGCGTTTAAAGAAATGAAAGTCTCGACCAAGATTGCTGGTACCGGGTTTGCTTTCCGTTTCACCCGCTCAAATAAATCCAGAATGGCTATGTCAATGTTCCCGAGTACTCTGGGAAAGATCACCAAGCCATATATTCCTAAAGCGAATAAGTCCATTTTCTTTGCCTCGTCTGGATGTGTCAATATGACGTCCCGAATACTCTCTCATGCAAATATTGTATTATCTCCTCGGATTTGGAGGAGGCCACTAACCCAATCATCACTCATTCCTGCAAAGGCTTTGAGTTTGGCAGTGTAATTCTGATTCCTTGGAGGCTTCGCGTAGATCCAATCTTCCTGAATATTTTTCTGGTTAAGTAAAGCAGTGTACTCTTCTACCGTAGGCATCATGTCCTGCCCATTGAAGGTGAAGCAGCAAAAAGCCGGATTCCAGAACTGGACTATAGCTCGGAGTAGGGGCTGGTTGATCCGAACATATAATAGCTGCGCGATGTCGCCATAACTATTGCTAAATAAGTCTTGTAGTCTTCGGTCCCATCTTTCCCAAATGCTTTGAAGATCCCACAAGTCGCTTACATTGGAGACTCACATAGGTATATCCAGCTATTACGCGTTAGTTAGGCGCATCGTCCCCTTGGATTTTCTGGTTGACCTCTGACCAATGTCTGACTGACAAATTAAGCTCTTCTTTCCTAAGACACCTTTTTTCCATAATGAAAGACTTTCTGACCAGGCAAACCACTTGATCCAGTACCTTTATGTGATGCAAATGCAATGATGTATGAGAAAAAGAACAAAAAGTGAAAAGAAAACAAGTCAAGATACAGATAAAATTGATAAATATATAAATAAAATGACAAAATTAAACAAGAATAAACACACAAAACAACCCTATTTATCCCGTCTAAAACCTAAGGTTATCCGCATGGCTCTAACAGGGTAGGTTTCTATGTTCTCTACATGCAGTTTTGGTTCTAGGAGGTACCCGAATTGTCCTTGCTGTCCTCTACTAAGAGTAGCAAGGCCCCCGATCATCACCCATTATAGGCTCCTTTCAACCGGGTTCAATTCAGGGGGACCAATTCGCTTATGCCCGTACGAAGGAACGATATCCTTACGAAAGCATAAGGTACTCGAGCCCCAAGGTACTTGCTAGGCCCATACGGAGAACGATATCTCCACGAAAGCATTAGCGTTTTCCCCACTTAAAAAGACGGGTTTATATGCCATATTTTAAATGCGTTAAAATAAACGCGCAATTATGACCGAATGTTAATTTAATAGTTACTTTAATCCGGAACTTCCAATATTAGTAAAGCGGTAATTATTTTAAAAGCTTGACTCTCATTTGTTTTTTTAAAAAAAAAAGTCCCAAATGAGTCGCCATCTCGTGCGAAGGTCCCTTTAATTTTCATCGCTAAAATAAAAACGATATATGTTTTGAAGGATTTTTTGAAAGGTGTTTGTGATATTTAAAAATATTTATTCCGCAGGGTTTACAAAAAACCTCATAAAAATGGAGTCGCCACCGGCCACTTAGGTAGGCCGGACACCACAAAACCATAGATTCAAAAAGACAGGGTTCGGGAGTCGATTACAGATGGGGAAGGATTAGCACCCCCACACCGCCCAAAAAATTGGTACTTTAATAATTACCGCTTTATTAGTATTGGATTTTCCGGATTAGAGTGACGATTATTTTAAATTTCGGTCATAATTGCGAATATATTTTAAGGGTCCCGTTATCCGAGAATAAACGCCCAACCACTATCACTACGCTTGATACTGGCCCCGTTTATGCTCTGATAAAAAGACACCGCATTAACAATTTATATCTCAATATGCAATCTCAATGGCAAAAATATAAAACATGGTAAAATGTTTAAATGTTGTAAATATTGTCATAACAGGATGTTATTCTAACATAGATGATATTCTAGACTAAAACATGCATATACATATTATTCTAAATAAATGATAAAAAAATAACTATCATATGTCAAAATAATAAGGCAGGAATGAGTACATATATACGAACAAGTATTTCAAAAAGACATGCCTGGTAATAAAACATATTTCAACATATACGGGTCCACATGTCGTATAAAAAGGGTAAATATACTAATATGTAGCCCTAAAAAATAAGAAAGCACACATACATATAAAAAATACTAAATATGCCATGTACGAATTAACTAAAACATAACATGATTGATACGGATAACCGGATAAAAACATAAATATTATATTTAACACATATATACATAAAAACATAAAACGAGTCATATACGAGAGACATAAAATAAAATAATATCAACATATACGATTATAATACGAACAATAATATTTATAAAGAAAACAGGACTGAAATGAAAGAAAAACAAAAGTCAGTGGCAGAAATTAAAGAGCAATAATATGTAATTTAGGGACGAAACTGTGAAACAAACGAAACCTAAAAGGGCCAGAATTGTAATTAGACCAAGGGCACTCCAAAGTGAAAAATTCAAAAACGCGAGATGGTTAAGGGCGTAATTTTCCCATTTAGAAACTGATTCGGTGTAATTTAGTGACTAAATTGTGACTTTTTGAAAACTCAGGGGGACTGAGACTGTGATTATACCATGCGGCAAGACAAAAATGAAAATATTGAAAACGCGGTGGGATTAAGTGTGTAATTTACCCATTTCAAAAATAATAATAACTATAAAAAGCCCGTTTTTAGACCGAAACCCATTTTTCCCCATTTTTTGTTTCGTTCTTCAGTTTCCCAAATAACCATGTTCATCTTTTTCTCTCAAGTGTTCTTGAGAAACCCAGAATCCGGCGACCGGTCGCCGTATTCTCCACCGCCGGCCGCCGCTAACCGGCGCCGGTTGGCTCCCAAAATACACTAAAACCTTCCCATTGTCGTCCTCAACATGAATCCATGGTTGGATTCAGAGGATCCCCTTTTATTTATCCTAGATCTAAGAAATACGAACCCAAAAATATATTTTTTTAGACCAAAATGAAACCACAAAGGGTCTTCCCCTCCTTTTTGTTCACCAGATCTGGCTTGTAGAAGCCGAAAGGCTTGTCACAGAGGAAGGGAAGACCCACAGACAGAGCCGGTAAGACTTCTTTTCTTGTTTCTTTTTTATTTCTTTTTGTGTTTCGTATATGCATGCAAAGAAAATAGGTAAGAAAAAAGAGACAAAAAATTACCATTGGACTGCCTTTTTGATTATCTTGACTGGTTACAAGTTTCTGGTTTTACAAGCTTTCTGTTCTTTTTTGTGTTACTACTCTCTCTGTTTTTTTTTTCTCCCCTCAAAAATTATCCCCGTTACAACAATCCCGTTTCATATATATTACCGCCTCTGTATTTTGGTTGCAACTTGTATCTTATTTTCCAGATCTGACATTTGCTTGTTGTCTTTGGCATAATCTGTACGGGGGACTGAATATCGGTGCGGTGGCGGTGTGGCCGCTTTCGCCAGAGGCCGACATTTTTTAGCCGTTAGATCAGATCTGATCTAACGGTCGAGATGGCTTGAAGAACGATCGGCCTGGATAAAGCCTCGATCTGATGAAACGGCTTCAGATTTCGCCACGTGGAGCTCCGCAGTCGAGGAGTCAGAACGCGTGGATCTTACGCGCGCGTGGGATATTAAAGCTTCCTCGCGTGGACCACACGCGCGCGTGGCACTCGAACGGTCCATACGTGTGGAGCACGCGCCTGGCAGATATTTTCAACTTCCATTGCATCGTGGCCGTTGGATCAAATCTTGATCCAACGGCCCACAGTTACCTGCACATTGTAATTAGATAGGATTCAGATTTGGGCCAAACGGGCCTTGTAATTGTATTTTGTAATTGGACTTGGATTTTATTTATTTGGGTTTAATATATATTTAATTTTGCATTTTACTAGCCCAATACTAATAATAGTATACAGCAATATATACAAAAATATATACTTATATTATACGATCATTAATTAATATAATATTTTCTAGTATACGTACGTATAATCATATGTATAATTAACATGACATCTATATACGCTTATACCCTAGATACATACGCGACATACATACACCCCTAATACGTATACATAGCTTATACATGCACACATCACCTTATATTAGTAACATTCATATAATAAATATACATGCAATATTAATATATTTAAGTGAAAATGAGTGATTACAATGTTGATACTATCACCCCTCACAGCCTCTAAAGAGATCTATCCCATTTTTGAATTATCGTTGTTTGCCCCGCCTACACAATCATCTTAGCAAGGGTTTGGTCATCCTCAGCAACTAGAAACCCAGGTCGTTCCCCCACAAACTTTTTAGGTATATTTATATTTTGAATTTAAGTTTAGAATTTTATTATAATATAATAAAACTTAATTTTATCTTAATTCTATTAGAATTTTTGAATGAATATATTATGTTATATATATAGAGAGAGGAACCTCATACACTTTGTAAAACTTGAAAGTTTTATACATTTTTTGAACCATTAGATGAAGGTAAATGGATGGTTGAGATTAACAGTAAAAAATGTGAAGATTATCACATGAAAAAAGAGATAAGAAAATAATCTTAGCCATTTATTACCCCCATTCAATTGTCTAAAAAAGTGTAAAATCATATTCTTATACATATATATAATGATAGATTTAGGCTATAATTGGGAGGGGTTCTTGGTCCCTATGGAACAATTTTTTTACCTTTTAATTATATATTTTTTCTTTATAACAAAAAGATAAATTTGAATTTGTTCTCTTACTTTCAAACATTTATGTATTGTCTCCAACCCCATTTCTGGCTTCATCTTGTAATACTCGAATTTTATCCAGGTACATGTATGTATATGCGTACCATATTTTCACTTAGGAAATAAATAAATAAATGTTGCTATTATAAAAAATAAGTCTCAAATATATAATCCAAAATTCCATATAATGTTCATTACATCATCCAAAGCCCAAATATAATATAGAAGCCCAATTCTCAACTAAATATAGATTTTCCCGCCCATTTTAATACCCAACAAACACAAATAATCAGATTTTTTTCAAATTCCAGCCCAAATTGTTCCATATGGAAGCCTCAGATTGGCTCAGAGAAGATGGTGAGGATTTTGATCGTTCTCTTCTTATGTGGAGACAGTTAGCCACTGACGCGACCCATATGATGTCAGCATGATGTCATGGCGCATTATCCCCTATAAATAGGGAGAGAGAAATTCAGCGCCAATTATTATACAATTATTTTAGTAATAATTAGGTAACTAAAAAGAAAAAAGTGGGAGGGAGAAAAAGTTTACCTGAGAAGTCGAAAAGACGCCTGAAAGGAGAAGAGTTGTCGAAAAAGACTATTGAATCTGCAAAACTATTGCTAGAAGGTAAATCCTTTTCCGATCTATTCATTTCCTGCAATAAAACATTAAGAACATTACATTTAAAGCAAAATTAAAGGAAAAAAAAAACAAAAAACAAAAAAAGAGACCAGTAGCTTATCTCAGTGTTGCTAGAGTGTTTAGGGCACCCGTGGAGTCGAAAAGAGGTGTTACGGGTAGATTTAGGGGTGAAATCTGGAGATCCTGTTGGATTAGGTAGGTTTAGAGTGTTTAAGGTTTGAAATCAAAATTTTTAGGTGGTTTTAGGATTATGGTACGGCAGAGGACGGCGGCCATAAATCGTTTCACAACCATCAGAATGAGGATATAGATGATCGAATGTGGCTCCAGTGTCGCCTACGGCGACTGGGAGTTGACTCCCGACGGCCAACAAACAAGCCAGAGGTAGCTAGAGTGTGACCGAAAGGGATCTGGCGGTGAAATATACGACAGAGTAGTGCTGGTGTTCTTGGTGTTCATCCAATTCATGATGAATAGGGATGAACACCAAGTTGTTCTTGGTATTTTTGATCCAAAAGGGTGAGGATTTCTGGGTTCTAGGTGTTTGTGTGCATAGAAAAGAGAGAGTGTTATTCGAAAAAATTAGGGGAAAAGGAAAATTTGAGGCTGAGGAAGGCTTGATATAGATGAGTTTAGATGACGCCATTTTGGTGTCGAGTTGGTTCGACCATCATGTTTTAAAATGTTATTATTTTTGACACGCGCATTTTTAAATAGTTTCTTTTAATTTTGGTCTATGATTTTGCAATGTATCCAATTTGGTCATTTATTTAATAATTTTAGATTTGAAGTTTCAATTTCTTTCATTTTAGTCATGTTTTTAAATTAAATGCAATTTATTTAATTGTTTGATTGGTCCATGTTTTTAATTAAGTTATATAGTATAATTGATAGATAATTTAAACACCTAGTTTAATTATTATGTTAGAGCCTTAGTCACTTAGGTACTTTATTAGGTCTTTAATAATTCAATTAAGTAGATAATTATAGAAAATTAATGGGTACTGAATGTGAAACTTTGGAGTTTCAAATTTGAATGGTGTCCCAACATAATGGGGTGTTGTTCAACATGAGCTCTTAAGTAGAATATTCAATATTCATTAAAACCCTAGAAAATTGATAAATAATTTAGATTAATTAATTAGAGCTTTAATAAGATTAAAACTTTAAATAATTAGAAAAATTAATTAATATGAGAATATTATCTACAACTTTGAGGTTTAATATGGATGGTGTTCAAAAGTAATTGAGTGTTATCTCATCCAAACTTTGGAGTTAAATAATATTCATAGATTAAATAACACAAATTTAAATTAAAGCCTTTTAAATTAGCACTTAAAATGAATTAGACCATAATTAATCATGCATAAAAACCTTTTATATAGGAGATATATTTTTGGAATATGAATAGAGATGCCTTGAGCATATAGAGTCTTTCCAATTTATATTCGAAGCAAAAATGTGTTTCCTTATAAAAGGAATATTTCCATTTGGAACATGAACCTAGTTAATAATCAATGATTAAATCAAATTCCAATTGTTATTCCAATATGCCACACAAAATTAAAGGTACCGATATCGGACGTTTCTAGGGGTGTGAATCCTTCCCCACACGTAATTGACTTTTGAACCTCAATTTTAAAAATCTTTGGTTGTTTTTTATGGTGTTTGGTCTACCAAAGTGATCGGTGACGACTCCAAATCTTTTCGAATATTGAATTTAAAAGAAAACCTTAATTTCAAAAATAAATCGTCCAAGCTATTTTTGTTGCGTTAAAGAATGGTTTCGACAGCTTGGCGACTCCGCTGGGATCACTTCATGAGTTAGGCCTTAATTAATTTTGTGTTGCATTTTGGCATTTCAGAATGATAATTTGAATTTAATTTCTTCATTAATTGTTGGATGGGTTTGTAGGAAGAATAGAAATATGATTTTTATTTGTGTGATATAATTGTCATCCATGCATAAGCCTTCTACTTGAGCTTTCTTCTTTAAGTAGGAGCAAGACATGATCCTATGTGGGGTTCACCTCCATGTGGGAATTTTGTCTTTCTTCCTGTATACCAACCATATACACTGTGGGGTGTTCACCTCTGCTATAAGGGGACGTCTACTCTCAAATCGATGTCTTGCTATCGTAGTAGACAATAACGACAGTTTGGGTACCTATAGTCTAGAACAAACCACATTCTCTAAATCTAAAAGCCCACCCCACTAGATCCAGACAAGAACCTTAGAAATAGACAACATGATGTAAGTGTGTTTTTGTTTTAAATACGCTTCTCTGGTTATTTCTTTGCTTGATATGAATTATTTTATCACAACAATTTAATTTTTGCTTATCTGATTATTTCACTATACTAACTCATTTCGTTTGTTTGTTTTTTATTTTGCATTTTTGCAATGCATCTTCGTTGCATAATGGTATTGATTCAAAAGTGGTTATCGAATTAGAAGGCGATCATAATGGATAACGGGACTCGTTGTCCGATAGAGGAAAGTGAAAATATGGGGCAATGTCCTGGACAAACAACGGAAAGAGTGAAGGGCAGTTTATCCAAGAGCCACACAACATATTTTATTAGTGTTGATACTGACAAGAATGAGATGCAATAACTGAAAAGGCAAATGGCTGAGGTAATGACTATGATGATGACTATGAACAAAGAAAAAAGGCATACTAAACTGAAAGAAGAACCGAACAAAAATCAAAACATGAATAAACAACCGGGTTCGCGCACTGTTACAATTCGCATCAATAAAGCAACTAGATGTGTAATTGAGTTAAAGTCCAAGAAAGTGATGACAGGTCAGGAAGAAATTCAAGATGGAAATAATAAGGGAAGACCTTTTAATTCAATTCCGATGACATATGTAGAATTGCTTCTAATACTGGTAGAGAAAAATTCTGTGCGCAGAGTTCAGTCTAAAGCCCAAAGGGCCTTCTTATCCTAAAGGCTATGACATCAATGCAGTATGTGATTACCATCAAGAAAGTTCAAACCAGAATACCGAGAATTGTGAGGCTCTAAAGAACAAGGTTGGAAATCTTATCAGGGTAGGCATGTTGAGTTTTGAAGATGGAAAGCCCATATTTTCTAAAAGCCTAACAATTAATAGAACAACTGGAGATACAAAAGTGAAGGAAAGCTTAAGTCCATCAAAGTCAATTAATTGTCCAGGACAAAATTCAAGTTCTAGTACCCCTTTAGTTGATTGCCAAAAGACAGGAGTTCACAAGCATCATTTTGATCCAATTCCTATTCATATAAAGAACTGTATCATCAATTGTTGAAGGCTCGATTGATGGCCCCACAATTTATTACACCTTTACAACCTCCATATCCAAAATAGTACGACACCAATGCTCATTGTGAGTTTCATGATGGAGTTCAAGAACATTCTATTGAGAATTGCATCGCCTTCAAACATCGAGTTCAAGTTCTTTTGGAGCATGAAAAATGGAAATTTGGAATAGAAAGCCGTTCTGATTCAATGGTTGAATGGGAGACTCAAGATAAAAATACTCAAATAGAGGAGCAACAATCCAAATATGACACTCAAATAAGAAAATTAAAGAAAGAGAGAGATGATTTGAATGAGGAGTTGAGAAGTTTGCAATTCAATTATCAAGAACTTTGTTTGATGCTCAAGAATGCTGGTTTGGGTGTGACTTTGGAACAGTCAAAGAAAAGAATCAAAGAATTGAAACATGAAGCTGAATATTGGAAAAAGAGTTTTAAGGTAACTGAAAATCGAGTCAATATGCTCTCGTGTGATCTACAGTTAATGAAAATACAACACAACACCTTCATAGATGATCTAAGGGTTAGTCGAGCTAAATACGAGATGATGAGTAGGTACATGCAGATGTATGAGGAAACTACTATAAAGCTGAATGATAGTCAAGCTGAAAATGAAACACTAAAGAAGAAGGTAGATGAGTATCTTAATCTTACGTTAAAGTACAACTATGTTGCTAATGATATTAAGAAAGACTGTCAAGAAAGTGAGGAAAAGCGACATGCCCAATTTTAAAGATCGAGAACAATGATATGAGAAAATGACAATGACATGAAAGTCACTGTTACTCAAGCACGAGAAGTGGCTCAACAAGTTATAGACCTGGCTGATGCAGCAATGGTATTGAGGCAAAGTATCAATCCAGCATTAGATCACAGAGGGAAGCTAACTTGGCTCTTAGAGGAAGTTACGAAATTAGGAGTTAGAGCTCACCAATATTTTTAGCATTTGATATCTGATGTATTGAATCCTTTTATCTCAATGAAAGTTTTTCTATGATGATCACTTTGGAATCAATACCTTGTTACATCCATATTTATATTGCATGTTATTGTATATTTAACAACACGACATCATTATTTAATAACATTACATTAACATTCATGATCTAAAGTGATTAGGGTTTCAATGGTAGTAATTTGGGAATCAGTGAAAGTTTGGAAATTTGTTATTATGGATGAAGATATGGAAAGAATTGAACAAACTCAAGAGGGGTTACAAGAATGGATGACCAAGCCTCAAAAAATGCAAAGAACCAAAGTGATACACCATGTTTGATAATTTATCCTAAGGAATCTAACCCGAATGAAGGAATAGGTTCTATTAAACCTAACATCTCAGGATCGTGTGACTATATGAAAATAGAAAGATTAAGAATGAGTAGTTGGAACATAGATATGCAAGACTTGAGAAAGAGATCAAGGCAGGAGAAGGCATTGATAATTCCATCAAATTTGATGCTAGGGAATTTTGTTTAGTCCCTGATTTGGTTATTACATCTGAGTTCAATGTCCCCAGTTTTAAGGATATTTGGGTGATGATAAATTGTTAATCCATTATTTCCATAATATACTGATTGGACCTTTACAGTATGGTAAAAAAGGTTAAGTCGAGAAAAGATTCAATCATGGGTTGATTTGATCAAAGTATTTTTAGGGCAATACATGTATGCTATAGACTTGACTCCAGATCGCCATCTTCTTCAGAACATGAGTATGAAAGTTAATGAAAGCTTTAAAGATTATGCATTGAGGTGGCAAGGATTAGCGACCCAAGTACAACCTCTGATGACAGAGGAAGAAATATCTCTCATATTTCATCGAACTCTTCCATCTCCTTTCCTTGAGAGAATATTTGTAAATTCAAGGGGCAGTTTCAGTGACCTCATGGTAATTAGAGAAGTAATAGAAACGGGGATCTGATAAGGGAAAATTGGACCTAGATTTGAAAGTCATGCTAATCAGGAAGTGGAAAAAGAGAAAGAAGTGAATGAATGTAATGTTCAAAGCTCCTACAGCCGCAAGAGAAAAAGGTTAATTGATTCATCAGAACTACTACAAAAAATTCCTCGAGCAAGTACAAATCTTGAGATATTTGGAGTGCTTATTTCCTCACCTTATTAAAGGTCAATATCTCACTCCTAGGACAATGAAGAAAACGCCAAACCCATCTGCCCATAGTTATGATCCAAACAACGTTTGTGACTTTTATATGGGGGCACCAGGACATGCTACCAAAAAGTGTAGGCCTTTAATAGAGGAAATCAAGAAGCTAGTTAGTAATGGAATCCTGACATAGGAGCTAGTTTAGCAATGTGAGACAAAAGGAATAGAGCAAGCTGTTATACCAGCCAAGGAATTGGAAGACCAGAATGAATGCTTCCAAGATTGTTTTGAATTCGGAGGAGTCTATCTTACCTATGTTTCTGCATCGTGTGGGTCCAAGTTTCTAAAGCAGTACATGAAATCAACTTTGCTACTTATGGCCCGAAATTAGTAGAAATCTATTTCTAAGGACATATGTCATGTTTGTTGGTTTTCATTTCAATTGAGGGATTTTTTTAAATATATGAATGTATGTATATCTCTTCTTACCCTTTTAATACTCTAGATGCCAGTTGCATGAAGTGACATTGATTCCGGTACAAAGATCGATTGGATGTTGTAAAGACGGTGAAGAAAATTTATTTCTCGGTCTACTCTGGTCGGCAAAGAAAGAAAATGGTATATTACTACAATTTTGATGACGTTTGATGACAAATCTTTGAAATTCATAAATAGTGAATGCTTGTAAACTCAAGGTGTGGTTTCAGTAACCCCATGGTGATTGGAGAATCAATAAAAATAGGGATCCGACAAGGAAAATTGGACCTAGATTTGAAAGCCATGCTAATTGGGAAGTGAAGAAAGAGAAAGAAGTGAATATATGTAATGTTCAAAGCTCTCATAGCCGCAAGAGGAAAAGGCCAACTAATTCATCAGAACTATCACATAAAATTCCTCGAGTAAATGCAGATCTTGAGATATTTGGAGTACTTATTTCAGACTTAGTTCCTCACCTTATTGAAGGTTAATACATCACTCCTAGGCCAATAAAGATAATGTCAAATCTATCTTCCCATAACTATGATCTAGAAAATGTTTGCAACTTTTATATGGGGGCACCAGGACATGCTACCAAGAAGTGTAGGCCTTTAATGGAGGAAATCAATAAGGTAGTTAGTAATGGAATCATGACATGAGGGCTAGTTCAAGGATAGGAGACAAAAGGAATAGAACAAGCTGTTATACTAGCCGAGGAATCAGAAGACCATAATGAATGCTTCCAGGACTGTTTTGAATTCTGAGGAGTCTATCTTACTCATGTCTTTGCACCGTATGGGTACAATATATAAGGACATTTTCTAAAGTAGTACACGAAATCAACTTTGCTACTTCTGGCCTGAAATTAGTAGAGATCTTTTTCTAAGGGCATATGTCATGTTTGTTGGCTTTCATTTTAAGGGAGGGATTTTTTTTGAAATTCGTGAATATATATATCTCTTTTTACCCCTTTAGGCCATGGATGCCAGTTGTTAGAAGTAACATTGATCCTGGTACAAAGATCAATTGGATGTTGTGAAGACGATGAAGTAAAATTTATTTCTTTTTTTACTCTGGTCGGTAAAGCAAGAAAAGGGCAGATTACTACACCTTTGATGACATTCGATGACAAATCTTTGAAATTCATAAACAATGGAGTGGACTAGACAAATTTAACCAAGTAGAGTTGCTTGAAATTGAAGTTGTAAGCGTAATCTTCTATACCCTAAAAAGAACACAATTTGTATAAGAAAAAAGAGAGAAAAAAAAGAAGAAATAAGAAATAAGAACAAAAAAGAGAGAAGAAATAAAAGGAAAAAAATAAAGAAAAATAAAAAAGGGAAGAAGAGAAGAATAATCAAAATGAACAGTTAAATAAATAAATCTCAGAACACTCTGATGGAGTTGTGGGGGTGACAAATCTAATAAGGAGCTATGCTCCAGCTGTCTAATACCCTGGCGTCAGAGATGTATCTTTGAAGATGTGTGTATAATAATATTAATAATAATAATACAATAATGGCTAGTTACAATTAGAAACACACACATACACTTATAGAATTTTATTCTTATAATGATGTTTTTACACTCTACTCGTTAAACAAGTCTGTGAAGCTTGAACACATTTATAAATGGAAAGGAATAAAGAGAACACAAAAGGAGTTGTTTCGGACTAGATCGAGCAATGCGGTAATCTTAGGGTATGAACCGGGTAATCTGGAAGAAATTTCATAACTTTAGATATCACCACAACATTCACAAGTTATACTAATCACATGAAGGTCGAATCTAAGACGCTCTTACACTCGATATCCAGGGCATCCTATTATGTTTTCTTTCTTTAAGATTTTGATTTTCTAGGTCTTGTAAGGTATCCTTCATTGAAATGTCGATAAGCAAACTGACATTTTTACAAACAAAAAGATTTTCTTGTATTGCTTCAGAGATAAACTTTAGAATGTAGGGTTGTGGATGCAAATGATCGACCTGACATGGAAAAGATATGGTTGAGTATGGGACATTCATCTTTGATCGGCAACCCTCTATTCAAAAGAAGAATAATCCATCAGGGGTCATAATGAGAATAATGACAAGAATGCATATATCAGACAACTCAGGGACTTAAAGCAAGTTTCTACCATGGAGTTTTTGTTGTTCTTTGAAATTAAAGAATGAACTTGATAAAAGTTTAGGGACTTGATGCGTTTGCTTGCCCTAAATGATGAAACATGGGCAAACTCTACATGATGGGAAAAGAAACAAAGAGATCAATATGGCATCATTGTGCATAAGAGTGCAAGTTAGAATACGATGGGGAGTGCAGAGCCTTAAAGAATTTGATTATAGAAGAACTCAAAACTTTTCTCAAGAAGAATAAGAGCAAAACAAAATTTTGGGGCAAACCTTGTCGAGGAATGAAGACAATAAGGGTACTTCGAAGACAAAACTCAAGAAGAGCAAGCTAAGCAAGATTTAAGAAGAACAATATAAAGAGATGAGGTATCGTTGCAACAGAAGCAGAAAACTCAACGGAGAAGCAAAGAAGATTAGAGCCCATCCAAGCGGTCATAAATTGTCACAATCTATGCATCATGCATAATTAGGCACCTATAAGATAGGAGCATGCTAACTCATACATTAAGAGAATTTTTGCATATTTTGACAGGAATTTAAAAAATCAACAAAGAACAAGCAAATATTTCAATCTACAATTTTGAGATTGGAGAAATAGATCCAACAAAGATTTTAATTAACATACTTGTGAAGTAATGATATCAACTTGTGACTTCCTTTTTGAAGAAGTGGATCTCAGCAAATATTTTTTGATTTTTTGCACAAGAAAAAATATGCAGTACAATTCTAAAACGTTCAGGTCATCGTAAGTCCTTTGGGCCATCACCTTTGGGAGTGATGAGAACATTTGATTGTCTGCACAAGATAGAAAGTGTACTATAATTATAAAACCTTTGGGTTATTAATAGGTCCTTCAGGCATGATTTTAAGTCCTTCTGTCCATCATCTTCGAGAGTGATGAGAATATTTGATTGTCTACACAAGATAAAAAGTGCAGTATAATTCTAAAACCTTCGGGACATCAGTAGGTCCTTCGGGCATGATGTTATGTCCTTCGGGAGTGATGAGAATATTTGATCATTTGCACAAGACAAAAAGTACAATGCAATTCTAAAACCTTCGGGCCGTCAGTAAGTTCTTCGGGCATGATGTTAAGTCCTTCAGGCCGTAACTTTTAAGTGTGATGAGAACTTTTCGAATGTCGTCATTGTAAGACAATGAAGGCATGGTATCGGCAAAGATTTTAACCTTTTGGGCCATCAATTTCAAGGAAAAGAAAGAATTTCAAGTTACTAGGTTGGAAAGCAGGATAGATCAACTTTGGGCTCAAATGAGGAAGATTCACAATTTAATTGGTCATATATGTTCTAAGCATAGAAGGAGATCGATCAACAGATGAGGAGAAATAAGAGATCATATGCGAGTTTCAAACTGAAAGATTGAGACACTTTAGGAAGAAAGAGTAGTGACTCTAAAGATCTCAATGCTTCAAGCTAGAAATCGAGTGTATCTCATATCCTTTCAAGTTGAGTTTTCACTAATTGATGACATTTCCTTTTGTAGGTTTAGTTTTTTTCCCAAAGGAGGAGGTGAATCAGCATTTTGAGCAAAGAATGAAAAGCTCTTAATGAGAAGAGTTCGCTGAGCAAAGAATACAGAGTTCCAAATGAGAAGAATTCGCTTGTTCAATACCTTCGTAGAGAGGTGGATCAACATTTCAGAAGAATGAAGAGTGTAACTTTTCAAGGCTTCATCTCGTTTCAAAAGAATGGATGGTTTAACTTTTTAGACTTTATCAAATATTTCAGAAAAATGAAGAGTGTTACTATTCTGAGATTCACCGCATTTTAAAAAAACAGATAGTTTGGCTTTTCAGACTTCACAAACATTTCAGAGGAATGAAAGGTGGCACTGTTTCGGGCTTCGCAGCGTTTCAAAAAAATAGATAGTGTAGCTTTCTCAGACTTCGACAACATTTTCAGAAGGATGAAAATTTTAATTTTTCAAATTTCGCCAACATTTCAGAAGATTGAAGAGTTATATTGTTTTAGACTTCTCTAACGTTACAGAAGAACTCGCAACTCGGATGGTAGTCATATGTTATGGACAAAATTCATGTCTTTTCAGTCTTTGTCCAGTTCCTGTTCCACAACAATGAGCAAAAAAGAGCAGCTATAATACCCAAATTTAATCTGGGTATATGTATGTATATACGTACCATATTTTCACTTAGCAAATAAATAAATAAGTAAATATAATAAATAAATGTTGTTATTATAATAAATAAGTCCCAAATATATAGTCCAAACTTATAATGTCCATTACATCATCAAAGCCCAAATATAATATACAAGCCCAATTCTCAGCTAAAAACAGCTTTTCCCGCCCATTTTAGTACCCAACAAACACAAATAAGCATTTTTTTAATTCCCACCTAAACTGGTCCATGTGGCAGCCTTGGATTGGCTCAAAGAAGATGGCACATATTGTGGTATTTCTCTTCTTATCTGGAGACAGTTGGCCGTTGACGTCAGCATGATGTCATGGCGCATTATCCCCTATAAATAGGGAGAAAGAAATCCAGCGCCATTTACTATGCAGTTATTGCGGCAATAATTAGGTAATTAAAAAAGAAAGAAAGTGGGAGGGAGAAAAAGTTTACCTGGGAAGCCAAAAGGACACCGGGAAAAAAGAGAGTCATCAAAAAAGACAATCGGAGCTACAAAATTGTTGCCGAAAGGTACATCATTATTCGATCTATTCATTTTCTGCAATAAAACATCAAGAACATTAGATTTAAAGCAAAAATAAAGAAGAAAAAACATGACTAAAAACAAAAAAAAAGAGATTAATGGCTTATCTCAGTGTTGTTAGAGTGTTTAGGGCTACGGTGGAGTAAAAAAGAGGTGGTTACGGGTAGGTTTAGGGGTGAAATCTGGAGATCCTGACAGATCGGATAGGTTTAGAGTGTTTAAGGTTTGAAATCAAAATTTTTTGGTAATGGTATGGCAGAGGACGGCGGCCAAAAATCACTTCATGACCGCCGAAATGAGGATATAGATGATTAAAGGTGGCTCCAGTGTTGCCTATGGTGATCGGGAGTCAATTTTCGATGGCCAACGAACAGGCCAGAAGTGACTAAAGTGTGATCGGAAGGGATCTAAAGATGAAATATACGATAGAGTAGTGCCGGTGTTCTTAGTGTTCATCCTAATTGTGATGAACAGTGATGAACGCCAAGCTGTTCTTGGTAGTTTTGATCTAAAAGAGTGAAGATTTCTAGGTTTTAGGTGTTTTTGTGCATAGAAAAGAGAGAGGTGGTAGAGAGAGTGTGTTATCCAAAAAAATTAGGGAAAAAGGAAAAAAATGAGACTGAGAAAGGCTTGCTATAGCCGAGTCTAAATGGTACCATTTTGGTGTCGGGTTAGTTTGACATGCGCGTTTTAAACGTGTCAAATTTTTTACTCACGCGTTTTTAAATGGTTTCTTTTAATTTTGGCCTATGATTTTGCAATGTATACAATTTGGTCCCTTTCTTTAATAAAATCAAATTTAAAGTTTTAATTTCTTTCAATTTAGTCTTGTTTTAAATTAAATACAATTTATTTAATTGTTTGATTGATGCATATTTTTAATTAAGTCATATAGTATAATTGATAGATAATTTAAACACCTAGTTTAGTTATTATGTTTGAGCCTTAGTCTTTTAGGTACTTTATTAGGTCTTTAATAATTCAATTAAGTAGACAATTATAGAAAATTAATGGGTATTGAATGGAAAATTTTGGAGTTTCAAATTTGAATGGTGTCCCAACGTAATGGGGTGTTGTTCAACATGAGCTCTTAATTAGAATATTCAATATTCATTAAAACCTAGAAAATTGATAAGTAATTTAGATTAATTAATTAGAGCTTTAATAAGATTAGAACTTTAAATAATTAGAAAAATTAATTAGTATGAGAATATTATTTATAATTTTGGGGTTTAATATAGAAGGTGCTCAAAAGTAATTGAGTGTTATCTCATGCAAACTTTCGAGTTAAATAATATTCATAGATTAAATAACACAAATTTAAATTAGAGCCTTTTAAATTAGCAGTTAAAAAAAATTAGACCATAATTAATCATGCATAAAAACCTTTTATATGGGAGATATAGGTGCCCTGAGCGTATATGAGTGTTTCCAATTTATATTCGAAGCAAAAATGTGTTTTTATTTATAAAAGGAATATTTCCATTTGGAACATGAATCCGGTTAATATTCAATAATTAAATTAAATTTGAATTGTTATTCCAAAATGCCAATATGCCACATAAAATTAAATGTATCGATATCGGACGTTTGTGGGGTGCTAATCCTTCTTCACACGTAATTGACTTCCGAATTATAATTTTAAAAATCTCTTGTTATATTTTATATTGTCCGGTCTACCAAAATGACTGTGGCGACTCCAAATCTTTTTAAATATTAAATTTAAAAGAAAACTCTAATTTCAAAGATAAATCTTTCAAACTATTTTTGTCTCATTAAAAAATGATTTCGACACATCCTATATATATACATATATATATATATATATATGCCCATTAAACTAAATTGCATTTTTTTAAAACCCATGAAAGTTACAACTCATTTCACCGTCATCATCAACTTTTCGGAAATGGAAAAAAAAAAATGCGAGAAGTTATCTTTTCGAGCAGAAAAAAAGCACACACATACTTGTCACCAATCATGAATTACCCACATGATTTTGGCTTTTAGCCACTTGTTTTGGGTTTTTCATTGTCACAGTTTTGGAATCAGTGAACAACTTTTTTTAAACTAAAACAAGCCGGTGTCTATTAATAAATAGAAAAACAATACAAAACAGAAAAAAAAAGAAGGAGAAAAGACAGAAATATTAACATAAGCACAATTACAAGCAGTACCCAAAATAGGGCAACAAGAGAAGAGGAAAAACACAAACACACAGGAAGCAGATCAAAAAATACAACATAACAAATAAGACACGCTTCACACCTAACATCAGGGATTTAAATCGCGGAACGAAACTGAGATCTCGGACGAGATATTGCGGTATCGCCGCCGTCGGAAACCGGTATTGCAGGAAATCACCGTGGGAAACGGAATCACACCTATCGCGGCGGATTGCGGCCGCAATCACGGCTGTAACGGTCAAAAACGGCGATAACGGGCTGTTTTAATTGATATTCCTTGAAAATGAGAACAGAGATGAAACAGAGCAGAGCGGCCGGTGCGAGGAAGAAGAAGCAGCACCGGTTTTATAAAATTTGGGAAAATTGGTTAAATTACAAGGCGTGAATTGAACTTTTTAAAGTTTCCATTTTGGCCTCAATACTTTAACTCATATTCAAAGGGATCCCTTAAACTTTCAAAACTTCTTAATTAAGCCTTTAAATTTCTATTTTATCTCAATTAAGTCCTTAAAGATTTAATTTTATGTTCAATCTAGTCCTTAAACACTATATTAATTTTATTTTCCTTTTACTTAATATAAAATTAGAGTATATATTGAATATAAGTATTGGAAAAGAAAATCAAATAAATGAGAATAATGACTTATATTTAATGTGGTATAATTGTTTATTGATAATATTATAATTATTTATTTTTTATAATATGTTTATTGTTTATTATTAGTTTTTATAATATGTTTATTTAATTTTTTATTATTTATTAATATTATTAATTATTTTTATTATACTAATATTTTTTATTTTTTTGTTTAGGTTTATTCACATGTTTAGTCCTTTTATTGGCACACATTGTCTATTTAGACATATTCATATGATTTTATTATCCAAACTAAACTAAACAAAATCACAATACAATACAATCTAGAATTCTTTAAACAAAATCGCTTTCACTTTTATATTAATAAAAGTTCATAAGTGTTAAAAATAGTCTAAAAATCATTAAAATTGACTTTTTATAATTATAATTATAATTAGTATGTTTTACAATAAATTGTTCAAAATTTAAAAAAAAATTCACGACCGTGACACCCACAATGACCGCAATAACCTCTGTTATATCCGAAAACGCAATAACCGCAACGTCACCGAAAATGCGATCGCGACCGAGATTTAAATCTCTGCCTAACATAAAGGGAAAAGAGATCAGACGAGGAAAAGAGAAGACACCAAGCCAACAACCTTTAACATAATAGTAATTAAAACATGATAAAATATATAAAAAAATTCTCAAAACAAAATTTTATGAATTAAATGTACATAATATAATTATATATTACTATAATTTTTTTGAATAGTTTAAAGGTGATTACAAAATAGTATTTGTTCATACATATTCTTAACCCTTTGACAATGCACACACATCTTGCAGACAAAACAATTGAATTCAGGTATCTTAAAATGAATATCATCCGTTTTTCTACTGCGATCACTTGTTGGGTTCAATTATGCCTTACAATTATAACAATTACACAGATAAAAAATTATAAAATCAAAAATGAAGAGACAAACATGCAAGTTCTGTTTGACGTTGCGTGATAAGTTCAAAGTAATGACAGATAATCCTTAAGACTAGTATGCATTTTCAATGTTGGGTTCTGTTGGTTTACACCTCATTTTCATTACATGAAAGACAAGCTGGAGGACAGACAAAAGCTGCAAAACTTAAAGAGTTTCTGTTGGGTTCTGTTGGTTTACACTATCAAACTAACGGCACAGTGACTAAAATAAAATAGATTGAAAATGTAAGTGACAAGAATAACTTTTTTTCAAAACGGGTGGCCAAAATAAAACACGGCTCAAACGAAAGGGACCTCCAATGAAGCTTACCCACATATAATTTATTAATGTGTCTCCTTGTTAATAAAAACATTTCTTTGAATAGTACCGATATCTCGATTCAGTACCGATACACTCTTGTGCTTCGATGTCATGCAATTTAATACGGTCTTGATACTGCTTTTATCATACTGATATTATATTTACAATATTGATATCAACAAATATAGTATCCGAACTACTTCCCTTCCCTATAACGCAACTCTGTCTGAGCATCGGTACTTCATGAACATTACCGATGCTACATACCCAGAACCGTTTTTTAACCTCCACATTCACATCAAATATCACCAAATCTAATCCTAAAAGTAAACAGAAATTGCTTCGTTGCACTAATTACAAACCCATCAACAAAATCCCTAAAACTCATTATAAAACCTTAACTTCTTACAAAACCCTAGAAAAATTTCATTTTTTCCATACACAATTTTCATTTCGGTTCGAACTAAAAAGTAAATTAAACAAGTATTTCAGGCAAAAGCACACTTTCTTACCTGAAAATCTTTGCTCCCTTCGAACTAAACCTTCCACGATTTCGAGTGTAAGATGAAATAAGGTTTTGGCAGATTTTTTGAAGCTTTTTTAAAATTAAACGTTAGTACTGATTCTAATACGAAATGGTGGGTTTCAGGACCTCTTTAAGTTTACCAGTTGCTCTTTTACCTTTTTTTTCATTTTCGTTTTTAAATCAACGGCTCAAATTCATTTAACCTAAATCTACCGGTAATACTGATACTGTCTAATATTAGCCTTCTTTTAAGCTGCCTTCTTTTAGACTCCACCGGTTACCCCTATTTTCATTACATGAAAGACAAGCCGGGGGACAGACAAAAGCTGCTAAACTTAAAGAGTTTCTGTTATTATCATTTTCTTTCTTTAAAAATTTTGAGGGACCCCCTAAACTTGGGGATGAAATTAGGACCTCAAAAGAAAAAAACATAGGACAAGCTGTTTTGCAAGCTTCTGAGGATGACTAAACCAGAACATAATTCCATTCTTCATACCGTAATGGAGAGACAGATTCTGTTTTTTTGGACCGCTATTTGAAGTGGTCTGCTGGTTGTCCAATAATCTCAACTTCATTGCTTATCACTTTTGTTTTGTTTTGTTATGAAGTAAGAAATGAATGTCCAGGCAGTGTTTGGAGCCGAAGGAAGGCATGGGGGGTGTGGGATCGATAGGGATTAGGGGTTGAGCAAACATGGGGACAAGTAAACAAGCATTAATGCACCTAAACGACAAGTATTTCTCTATCCGGTGTCTTTTATTTCTTATTTTAACTTTATTGAATTAGTCGATTTAAAAATCAGATTGGGGTCAAATTAGTCAGACTACTATTTTCAGTTCCATTATAATTAAATAAAAAATTTAAAAATTAGAAAAGATTTTTTTATATAATACATGTCCATTTTATGGTTTATATTTGGATTTTGTAGCTCTCCCTCCCAACAATATCGTATCTAAGATTTAATGAAGATAGAAAAGAGCTGCTAATTACTTAAAGATCTACCAAAGATCACTAAGTATTACAATCTATATGAAATACTCAACACTGCATCCGATGGAGCATAAAATATCCGACACTCAAGATGACTTATCCCTATTAACTTTGTCATGCCATCTGCAAGCATATTCTTCTCTTGGTGCACATAACTAAATGCAATCTCCCATTATCGCTGTAGGAGGACCCGAATGTGTGAAAAAATGGTAAACGGATCAATACCCATACTCTTGGAGTTTAACAGTCGCACTGCATCAAGACTATTTGTTAAACCATTTTGTTTCCAATTTTAATTGTTTAATGGTTTACAATAGTTTGTAATGTTTCAGGTTTTTCTCCATTATTTCAACAAGTTGAACCACCGATTTTTAATTCTTCTGCCCGATTCTTGACAACAATGGAATTATGTATATTGTCCGGACATTGAGTACGTCACTTAAAAATAAGTATTTTGTATTCGGTCATTATGTCACATTATAACAATATTTTATTTTTTTAATAGTATAAAGGTGATTACAAGATAATATATGTTATACATATTTTTAACCCTTTGACAATGCGCATACATCTTCTACACAAAGCAATTTGAACCCGCATCTCTTAAGATGAATATCATCCGTTTTTCTACTGAGACAATTGTTAGGTTCAAATATAGATATATGTTAAACACTTTACTTTAAAATAATTAAAACTTTGAGTAATAGTTGTAAATAATAACTTAACAAATGCAATCATTATCCTAAAAATAATTGCTATAAAGAGGAAACAAAGAAGAGACCAAATTTCTAACGAATTCGAATTGATTAATTGTTTGGGAGTAATCAAAATTCAAATTGGATGAGGTTTGAACGATAGTACATTTCCGACAATTTAAAAATCTAACCTAAAAAACAAAGAAATTGCGCACATTATTGGAGATTTTGGACATGTGTGAGATGAGCGATCGCACATGGCCTCTAAGAAAAGAGGGCCCAAATGAATTGACTTAAATAGTTATAAAGAAAAACAAAAAAAATTAATTTAATAAATTACAAGAAAAAAATTTAAAAAATAATTTTGAAGATGCCTCATAATATATTTGTTACTAAGATAAAAATATTTTTTTAAAAACGCCTTATATATTTTTAGAATTATAAATTAAAGGATCTCGTTTTAATAAATTGCACGTAACCCTATAAACCTTTAAACTGCCCTGGCGCACATGCAGAGAGGTTTGGACGTAATAGGTTTAAGAAAAATAGCACATGTAAGAAGATGAGAGTTTGGCAACCAAGTGGAATATGCCATGGAATGTTTTTCATTCAAGTTTTCTTCTTAGTCCGTCCATTGAAAAGCAGATTATTTATTTATTTATTATGATTACTATAATTAAACAGCTTGAAGAAGAATCATGGAATTGAATGGGAAGAGACACGGAAACTACAAGTGGCAATGAAATTTGTTCATCCACTTTTCTTTTTCATTTTTTATAAAAGAATATGTGTACATTCTTATTCAACACTTGTTTGAATAACACAACCTACCTAGTTTGTATTAAAATAAAGCCAAGTCCTACATTTTCAAATGCACAGTTGATGTTGGAGAGAGGGTTTTTAAATGCAGAGTTGTATTAAAATTTGTTCATCTACTTTTCCATTGAGAATTGGGCTGATTTTGCAAGACATGGTAGACTTGTGGGTCATACCAATTGATTTCTATCAAAATTGGATTGCAACATCTAATAGATTGAACTGGAAAATTGCTATCATAATAATATGGACCAAGGTTTGGGAACGGATATGAGAGAACCACAACAAAAATTTCTTGAGAGATTAGACTTAATTATGTTATCTTTGGAGGATCCAAACGCTGTGGTGTTTTGTGGGCTTTAGTGATCTGGGCGCAAATCCAACTAAAGGGGTCCAACAATTGGAACGAAGAATGTGTCACTAATTCACTAAGGAAAGAAGATATGTTCTATGTGGGAAATAAAAAAAGGGGTAAACTACTGCAATTGTCACTTATATTTAGGGTTTATACAATTTTGGTTTTTGATTTTTAAATTTGACCGTTATGGTCATTTACTTTTTTGATCTATAAACTTATGCTCACTGGGACGTTTGTTGCTGTTAAATGTTAATAGGAGGCTGGTCTGACACAATAAAAAGAAGGATAAATTACCTAGATAGTCCTTAAACTATAACTTCATTCCTATTATGACCATCAAAATTAAAACAAATTTTACTTTGTTTTGAATCTTGGACTCTAGAATGGGTTTGGCAACCTGCCAAGGAACATACGGCCAATATTAAATCAATCACTCATGAAGCATAGATCAATATGATAACAACATATGCAGAACAATAATAAAACAACAAAACAAAATGAAAAAAATGGAATTGCCACCACCCAGAGATGTATTGACGCAACACAGAATCTTATAAAGTGAAGGGGAAGGGCTTGCATAGAGCTCGAATGTTAGATTCAACTAAGAATTTGTGATACGGATGTTCATGCCGAACTAAACATTTGAGAGTATCCTGAATTTACTGAAAGGTCTGAGGGTAAGAGTATCATACCTTGAATGATCGGCGTTCTCGTAATTCATTAGAAAGATAATAGAGCTCATTTTTGTCAACTATAATGCAACTTTCTTCAAGATTTAGTTTATTAAAAGATGGAAATGGAACAACTTCTAGTTCCAATTTCGGAACATATTTATAGCTAGTCTCTTCTACAACAAAATCATTTAATCTCATTATAATGGTATAAAAAATCACTTAAAATAAACATGGTGATTTTATTCCTTTGATTCCATAACTTAATGCAATAGATTATAATATACGGTGTCAATTGGGGATTGATATAGTAGAAAATTAGAGATTGGGTTTGATGATGAAGAAGAATATGGAAGATGGTGGAGGGGAGAAGAAATAAAAAATTGTAAATATAGAGGATTAAATGTGTAATTACACAAATTATTTTTATTTCAGTGTTCAAATAGGAGTGAAGTAATAGTTTAGGGACTATCTAGGTAATTTATCATTCTTTTTACTGTGTTAGATCAGCCTCTTGTTAACGTTTAACGACAACAAATATCCCAGTGATCATAAGTTTACAGATCGAAAACGTAAGTGACTATAACGGTCGAATTTGAGAATCAGTGACCAAAACTGAAAAAACCCTAAACATAAGTGACCATTGTAGTAGTTTATCCATAAAAAAAGATATTTGACATAAATTACAGAAGAGTGGTTTTTCTCAGAGGTGCAAAAATGCTTAGTAGATACGTAAAAAAACTGGGGATGAACATCATAAGTTATACATGAGGGGTTCTTCTCAGAGGTGTGTGATTATTATTGTTCTTTACAACTAATTTAACATTTCTATTTGTTTGGGAAAATACGATTCATAAAGCCCTGATTTTGTGGACTAAATTGTACAATCTTAAAGTGCAAGGACCAATTTTGAAATATACCCCTTTTACTTCTAGAGCCTTAAATTGTGTTTGGAAACAAATATATTAAGCCAAAGGGTTTGTAGGGTCTTGAATTCGTAACCATTGCTCCTATGACCCTCGCCCTTGCCATCTAGACTAGACATCCAATTGTGTCATGTATTGAATCGCAATTACCTTTGAGTTTAAAATCGAGTGACCCTTTTTCCCTGAGTATACAACAGAAGATAACTCTTAGCATTCCTTTTCTAGCCACCCAAGAACTCTCCACATTCTCTCTCTCCTTCAACCCTTCCATAATCATTCTTTCAGCGAGTTCTCTGATAATTTTTTTTGGCCTTGTGTGGCCCTCACCATCACCATCATTGTGCTCCATATCTCGTATTGAGTAAAACCCTTCTATCAGTTTCCATTCATCGTGTAACGACCTATATTTCTGAGTCAACAGGTTAGCGTTGACCCGGTTCTTGGGCTTAAGTGTTGGATTCCATAATTTTTCTTGTTGGGCCAAATAATAGGATCTTTGGGCTTTAAACTTGATCCATATAGTTGGGCGTGTGTTTAGATGGTGACAAGGGTGTTCTTGAGGGACTTAGTTGGTATTTTGCCCTAAATTTAAAGACAAGGGTTAAACACTCTTCCCCATCATTGGCTTTGACATTTGGTGAAAGGGGACAAAACTTTTGTGCTTATACCATCTTCATTAAAACTCTTCTTCTTCTTCTTCTTCTAAGAGCTTCATCTCTCTCCTTAAGAACTCTTTTAACATCAAGGTAAAGATTCAACCTTTCTCCATCAATCCTTGTATTCAGGATTTGAGTTTTTAGTATGTTAATCCCCTCCCCGCGATCTACATTTTGAGGTAAGGATCCTTGTGAATAGTGGGTTTGAGGAAAATAAGTTCTTGAAGAGTGGTTTTGTTGGGGGTGTTCTAGAACGGATTTGTAGTTTAAATTCATTTTTGAGCTTCTTTCTAATCCTTTAAGAGTGTAACAACTTGTTTTTACACTTATTGGTTAGTTAAAGAAGTGAAGGGTCATCCCACACCAATGACAAGGAGAAAGAGTGAAGGAGAGATGGCAAGAAAGAGGATTCTAGATTTTGGGCAAGGTTAGTACATCTTCATCTCCAATGTGCTTCCTGTTTTACATAAAATGTGATTACTTTGCATTTGTTAAGCTTTTGTGGTGTTTGGGTGATTAAGCATGTTAACCATGGGTGTTCTTCAATCTTGATGATTGCTTGTTTTTGGGTGGCAAAAAGGGGTTTCAATGGGCCAATAACAAACCTATTAGACTTTAAGAAGCATGGAACGGGTTATGGGGTTTGAATTTAGGGATTTTATGTCAAAGATCATGACTAGAAAGCCATTTTTGGGGTTCAATATCGGTACGAAGGAAGCGATACCGATACCCCCTTATAGTATTAATAAACTAGACAGGAAGAATGTAGCGTACCTGTACAGGCTTCAAACCGTATCGATACTCTATTCAAGTAGTGTATCGGTATGGGTCGACCTATACCGGTACCGTAGGAGTTAGAAAATTTTAGTAACCAATTTGTGTATCGGTACACCTTGGATTGTACCAGTACCGAGCCAATGAATCGGTATGGGTGACCTAGTACAGATACGAGCAGGCTTCCCCTAATTCTAGTAGCAAATCTTAATATCGGTACGCCCTGGTCTATACCAATACCTACTATTGAAACTGCCCAAGCGTGGTAGATTAATAGCAAATGGCTTAATGGGGTTTGAATTAGGCTATATGGACATGAGATCGAACATAATAAACTTTAACTTGAGCTTTGGTTGAACTATAGATATGGATGCCTTTATAGAATGACCTTTTCTTACCTTGTATTGTACATTGGTCTTGTGAGCCTTGATTGATTTTACGATTATTGGTATGGATCCGGATATCCCAAGAGTTGTACTATCGTGCTCGACGGCTAAGTGTTTCTGAGAATGAGACGCTCGCTATTCGATGGCTAAGTGTTTCCGATGCGAGTTAGCTGCTACTTGATGGATATGTGTTTTCGAGTATGTGATGACCCTTACTCGATGGCTATGTGTTTCTATGTATGTGTTGCTATCTACTCGATGGTTATGTGCTTCCGAGTAGTTGACCTCTGTTAGTACCCGATGGCTAGGTGTTTTCGGGTATGCAACCAATATGAGGACTCGATGTTAGGGTGGTCCCAGATGTACAAGTTTGACTGCCATCGTGGTGGTACTTGTTAATTGTAATACTCGAATTTTTTCTGGGTATACTCGTATATACATATATACTACATTTCTCTTAATAAATAAATAAACCCATATATAATAAACCCAAATATAGTTTATTGTCCAATTTCCTTTACATATATAAACACTCAAAGCCTAGTTTTAATTACAAACCCCAAATCCCGTTTTATTACAATTGTTTCTAGATTTCAACAACCCATTTACAGCTAATTACCAGCCCAACAAACAAAAATCGAATCTGATGATTCAATTTTCCCGCCTAAAATGTCACGTGTTACCCCTTTGTTGGTCCATATTGAAAGACGCAGATTGTGTTTCTTTATCCCACAGCTGGAGCAAGCTAGTTGTGATGTCATCATTGTGACGTCGCAATGACGCCAACACCTGACATCCCTATAAATAAGGAGAAAGAGAAAACTAAGGAATTAATGACAATTATTCTATAATTAAAAGCGGCATTATGGGGAGAGAGAAAGTTACCTCGAGAATTGGAACTGGCCAAAATAAGGGCCGTCAGAGTTTAATCGTTGTTGAAAGCTGTCAGAGCTGTACATCGTCACTGAAAAAGGGATCAAACTATCACTTTCTACACTGAGAAGGTAAAAATCCTTCTCATCTTTCTCCGATTCCTGCAAAATAAAAAAAAATTAGTTAATTGCATGTAAAAAAAAACAAAAGGGAAATTGACCGAGACAAAACAAAACAAAATGAAAGGGATCAAACCATCGCTTTTCTTTGATCGCTGGAGTGTTCTTGTTGCGGTAGAGTTGAAAGCGGGCATGGGACGAGTAGTTTTAGGCCTTAGGTTGGGAGCAGATGGGATATCTTGATGGATTAGGACTAGTTTTAGGGTTTAGGAGCGAAAAATAAGATTTTTTTTGGATTTTAAGGTTTTGACGCGGCGACCAAAAATTGTCTCGTAGCAGTCGGCCAAGGATAGATAATGGTCGAAATTTGAAAGTGATGGTCGGCGAACGGCTAAGAGTGATCAGAGAGTGGAATAGGGTTGAATCTATGACAACAAAGATGGTTGGAACTAATAAAGGATTATGACCTGATCATTGATTACCATTCAGGCCGAGCAAATGTCCTAATCGATACCTTAAATTGAAATACATTTATTACATTATGAACTTTAAATGCTCAACTGACATGAAAAGGATGGTTCGTTGCTAGTAGAGATGCAATTAATATCTTCATTGCCAAGTCGAAATAAAGAAAGTTAGGAACATGATGAAGATTATATAGCAAAGATGAAACAAGTGGAGTGCCAATATTTATATTATCGGATCGAAATCACAAAGTTGAAGAGGCAACATGGGAAACTAAGGATACAATGGAAAAGCAATACCCACATTTATTCGAAACATGTACATCTTGAGAATTCGAGGATGAATTTTTTTAGGTGGAGAATTGCAATACCCCAAAATTTGCTAAGTTGTTTAAGAGTAATATAGTACTAAGATAAGGGCTTAAAAGCTAACTCAGTGACTAAAATGAAAAAATATAAAAGTTAGGATTTCTTTAATTATGGATTCTAGGAAAGGAATTTCTGAGAATTTAGAGTATTGTGTGATAGAGGATAAGCAAATTAGGGTACTCGCAAAGTTTGGTAATAATCCAAGGAAAATCGGAATGGGAATTCAAGGTTAAAGTTTAGTGACCAAAATGATAAGTTTTCAAAACTTGTATGGTACAAGTCAAAATATGAAAAGTTGAAGGACCAAAGTTGTAATTTCCCAAAAGTTAGGTGTTTTATTTCATAAATAGATAGAGCACCTATTGGTGTGGACCGAATATGGAATTACTGGTTTGATCCGATATTTTAAATATTGGGAAATCATAGTTAAGGTTTAAGTGAAATTCGGATACCCGGATCGAACTGCAAAGTTAAGCGTGCTCAGGCTAGAGTAGTACTAGGATGGGTGACCTATTGGGAAAGTCCCATGTCAGTACTTTAGATTGATAAAAAGGAATCAGTCTGAGTTAATATTATTCATATGGATAGCTGATTAAGAAATATTAAGAGAAATCGTACCCGATAAAGATTTCGGGTAATTATCGGTATATTTGGCCCGAGTCAAAATTTTAAGTTTGACTTCATAAATATGAAATATTTTATTCGATAATATTATTTATTTTTAAGATATGGAAATAAGGAATTTTTAGAATTTATCTGATAGCCCGGTGAAAGGGAAATTGCAGTAGAAGTAGTAAGTGAATATCGAGAAATCGGATCGAATCAAAATTTCAGAGGATGTTCCATAAGTTGCGAAAAATTCATAAAATATAATTTTATGAATAAATTATTAATTGGTTGATTGTGATCTAACTATAATAGTTGGATTTTTACAAAATGGTAAAAATTAGTGATTTAAGTGACTAGTTTTGGTAATTTGGTCACAATGGCAATTTTGAAATATTTTGAAAGTACCATGGGCAATATGGTAATTTCCCATGTGAAAGCATTACTCTAGTTTGATTAGAGTTGAATGGAATTTGGATGGAATTGAACTAGAATTACAACTTGTAAATTATGATTTAGTTGGAGGTTAATTCTGGAATAAGGACTAAATTGAATAAAAAAATCAATTTATTAATTACATGTGACATAAATTAAAAAAATGATGAAAAAAATGTTCATCTTCTTCCCCTCCAATTCTAAATACAAGAGAAAAATAGGGAAATACACTAAATTTTCTCCAAGCATTTTGAAGGCTCCCGAACAAGATTCAAGGTATGTTTTTGGTAGAAAATTGATCTATTTTCAATTCTCTTTCATTTGATTGTAATTTTATCAAGAGTTATGAAGATCTTATTATGTTCTTAAAGAGAGAGAAAATAGGGATTCATGTTCCATGTTTAGATTTAAGCTTGATCTATGCAAATCTAGTGTTGTAGAGATGAAATCAAGCTTAGATTGTGATTAATTTCATGTTAAAGGTTAAAAACCCTAACCCTAGAATTTGGGATTTTATTTAGGGTTTTGAAATTGATGATGAAAATGAAAGATTGATGATATTAGAAGCTTGATTTTGATGTTAGAATGAAAAATCCTCAACTAGTCCTTTAAGTGACCATTTCGGCATACATGGGGAATTTTGGAGAAATATTGTGAAAATTATTCTATTGATGGATTTGAAGAGATTATGAACTTAGAAGCTTGATTATGGCATTAGGACCAAAATAAAGTCCTTGAAAAGCTTAGACACTCAATTTGGCATGTAGGAATAAATTGGGGTTTTAAGTGTTATTTTTTGGAAATGAAGAATATATGTTGGAAAAATTAATTTGAGCATGTTAGAATGTTTTCTGGATGAAAAATGAGCCTAGAAAAGCTAAGTGACCAATTTTGCCACATGGAAGAATAATGGGAAAATTTTATGAAAATTATGATTATGAGATTTTATGATTCGAATATGTTGTATAAAGTTAGAATTTAAATTAGAATCCAGGGGACTAATTTGACAAGAAAGGAAATAGCAAGGGACCATTTCGACAGTCCTGGATAGTTCAAGGAACAATTTAGCTTTGGTCTAAAAGTAGGGGAAATGTGAGAAAATTATAGAAATGTTGGATTAATTATTCGATACAAGTTTACAAGTTTATGTGTAAAATTAGTGACTAAAACGTCACTTTGGTAAAAGTTAGTGGATGAAAGGGGTATTGAATAAAAGTTAGTGAAAAATGATGAAATTATTGAATAATTTGTGATTCAAGCTGGAATAAATTGTAAAATATGCAAAATGGTCACTAGGGACCATAATGAACAATTCGGCATTATTAAAGGAAAAAGTGAAATTTTTTGGAAATATTTTATATTTGGATAATTGTACTAGTATAGTATAGTTAAGCAATGTTACGTTAAAAATCTAACATGAATATTGTTATGTATTTTCAAATGGTACTGTACATCTGTTGATGAGGCTAAAGGTACCCGATCAAAAGAGAGCAAGGAAAAAATATTGAAATAGCTTAGTGAGGCTAATATCATGCATGGCCCAGGTGAGTGCATTTTTACTTATTTATATATATGTGATGATATGAGTGAGCGTATTTTTACTTATTTATTATATATGTGATATAAGTGATCGTATTTGTACTTATTTATTTTATATGTGATATGAATGATTGTAATATATGTTTTTTGTGACATATTAAAAAATAAGACGACTTGCGATGAACTGACCTTGGTATAAATAAAAATGTATGATGGCTTATTTATGTAAATAGCATAAAATATTAAGTGGTATATTAATACAATGATTGTAGCACAATGACTTACACAAGGTAAATCAAATTTTAGATATTTGGATATGAGTTGCCCATTATCGAACTATGGATAATAGTATTGAAGGATTGGATATTGAATAAGAAAATATTATATTGTTATGCCGAAGTACTAGTGTGAGAGTCTTTGGTATAATTGGATATCCATAGAGTCATAGCAGCTGCAATCTAGCACTACGGTGCGATCCAGACGCTTCGGTGTTGATATCAGACGCTACGGTGTTGCAGTCACTTCGGTGATGTTTAGACACTTCGGTGTTGATTAGCACAAAAAGTGCGATAATAAGGAGCAATGTGCATCCTCGAGTACGTACTCACCATCAGACGTTACGACATTGCAGACACTACGGTGTCGTTATGATGACTCGTATACCATAGGTTCACATGAGAATCTTTGGTATAGTTGGATATCCAAAGGGTCTTAGCAGCTGCGTCATAGCACTACCATGCGAGATAGACTATTCAGGGTCGAAATAGAATCTTCGGGGTCAAGATAGACTCTACGGAGTCGAGTTAGACTCTATGGAGTCTGTTCAAACAATACGGTGTTACATGGCACAAAAACGTACTCATCTCAGTCGCTTCAGCGATGCAGACGCTACGGCGTCGTAGACACTACGGTGTCGTGATGACTCGCATACCATAGCATCACATGATTTTGTACTTTGGGCTTTAATACTTGAAATGCAATTATGCAGGTAGTTAAGCTAAAAAGCTTAATGTACACAAGACTAGAAAAACATATCGAATCCTATGATTTGAATATTATATTGGCTTAACGAACTATACATGTAAGGTAGTTCTATGCATGATAAAATGTTATCAACTGCAATTGGGACACACTTGCCATTTTGCAGAAACTATATTGCACTGTTATAAGACAGAGGTAAGACTTGATATTTACCTTGGGCTATAAGATTTTACAGTACGGTTACATGATTATTCCTACATTACAGACTTATTACAGTACATATTCATTACATGGGTATCATGTTTTACCAATTATCATTCTTAATACAGCTATTTACATTATTATGATTATGCCTCACTAAGTTATACTTAGTGTGTGTTTCATATCACACGTAGGTATTTCAGACAAGATAGCAGAAGAGGAGATGCACATCATTGGAACAAGTTAGCCTGCATTATCAGTAAGTATCACCACATCCTTGTCTAGTGGGGCATGTATGGATATTAAATAAGTAGCTATTTTCTATGATCTAGAAACATGACTTAATTTGAGGAATTAAGAATATTAGAAAAGATGATTTAAATGATTTTTTAAACTTAATTTGTTGTTTATCGCGTAGCGATTCACAAATCAAGAAAGGGTCTAGGTAGCACACATAGTTTTCACCCTGAATTATATTTTCATTTTAGTAACTGCTTAAAGTATTTTATAAACTAATTCAGGGTCAAAACTAGGTAACTCTAGACATATTTTTAATTTAGTGAAAACCGAGAAAAGGTTGTTTAATCAAATTTGTTTTTACATCAAATGAATATAAAAAAATTTACAAGTCTAAAAATCAGTGCAAATCAGTTAGTAACATCTTTAATGTGTATTTGAATATCGAATTGAGGTGTTAATAATCAAGTTCTCCTGAATCGTCTAATCGAACCATCTAACATCTAGGCCCAAATTCAGGGTATTACAGAAGTCATATTGGTAAGTTGGTAAGTATTGCATCGAATCATCATTCATAGCACCGTTATTGATATCATCAAAATCTTTGAGACTTTGTCATATAGAAATATTGCTCATTGTTCATTGATATTGGATACTGTATTGAATCATTGCTATTGCTTATCGACATTGAAAAATGTGGCTATTGAACTATTGTTATTGATCCATTGTTATTGAAATATTGCTACCGATTCATTGGACTGAATCATTGCTATTAAAATTATTACTACTGGACTATTATTATTGAACCTTGGATTCGAGTGGGATTGGATGCAATTGGCATGACATAGAATTCATGAGTTTATTGGGACGAGTGGACTACAGTCCTTGGGCTTCAGCCTTTATTGTGGTGCGGCAGAGGTATGATGTGTGTTGGTCATATTGGTGCGGCTGAGGGACTAGACCACTATTGATTTTGGTGCAGCGTAGGAATTCATGCCTATTGATACGTATTATATATTTTCACTGATTTATTGCTATTGTATCGGTTATTGTTATTGTTATTGCATTGGCCATCGATATTGTATTGAAATTAACATTGAAGCATATGACCATGTTATTATTGTCATTGATAATATTGAACCATGTGTAGAATGCATTCATTGATGCATCCATTGTTTATGACTACCTCACTAGGCAAAGTATGCCTAATGCATTCATTTTTCTATGCATTTCAGGCTAACAAGGTTTGGAGTCAAGATCGGGCAAGTCGGAGCTTTGGCAAGTCACCTAGGTTGTTAAAGTAAAGTATGTCCATCCTACAACTCCTAGAATGGTGGCATAATGATTCTATAGGTCACTTTTGACCACATGGGTGCATGTATTTTGTATATGCTTTTGGTATGCTTAAGAAGCTAAAGTGAAACTTTTGAAATTAATAAAAAGTGGACTAAAATGCATATTTGGCCTAAATTGGGGAAAACATAGTAAATGGATTTATTTGACCCTAAAATTTAACATGCTATTAGATTTAGGCTAAATAAACTTGCTGGTAAAATTTCATAGGATTTGGACAAGGTTTGGTTGGGTAAATGGCCATTAAACCAGATAAAAATTGACATTACAGACCTTGTCGTACCGATACAGGTGGAAGCGTATTGGTACGAGCTTGCATATTTTGACCCGTGTTAAAGGGTGTACCGATACGACTTGATCCATGCTGGTACAAGTTTTAGAATCTGGAAACTTGGTTGTATCTGGGTATCAGTACAAGTATAGGGCGTATTGATCCCCTTCTTGTGTCGATAGCTTCGTACCGATACAGCTGTATGTGTATCGGTACTCCTTTACGTTACTGAAATTTGGTTTTTGAATTAAGGCCTTACGTACCGATGCCCATATCGGTACGTATACAGTATTTTATAACTGTATTAACGGTTATTAACGTATCGATATAGTAGGGCCCGTATCGGTACTACCTTTTGAATAAGTAAAATGGTTAAGTCATATTAAACATAGCGTATCGATATGACATGACTCGTATCGGTACGGTCTATATATTGCAACAACTAACTTACCAAACTCAGCAAAGGCGTATCGGTACAGCCCAACGCGTATCGATACCCAAACCGTTAATTCTGTTAATAAGGGTTAAAACAAATTCTGGAATTTTACAATTTGGTCACTGAATTTTGTAAGGCTAAACTGAACTAGTAAAAGAACTCCGAACAATTTGAAAATTTATAGTTTCACTGGCCGAAGCTCAAATTACACTTTGGTAAGTTTAGTTTCTGAAATGGACCCTTGATTTATCAAAATTACATTTTAGTCCCTAAAACTTGTAAAAGTTTAAAATTGTTCCAAAATAGATAATTTCTATATCGAACCGAACTAACGGTCTTAATGTACTGAATATTTTATCACATTGAACATCGAATCTCATTCAATTATTGATTATTGAATAAAATATTGTATTGAATATCATTTTGTTCACCGGTAACACTTTCTGACCTAGATTCCTACCAGACCGGGAAATGGGTGTTACATTTGTGGTATCAGAGCCAGAGTTTAGTCGATTCTAGGAATAAACTAAAGTATATTGTGTCGTTATTGCATTGTATTTTGCCACCTAGGAGTTATTTATTGTATATTGTGACTTGCCGACTAGTCCGATCTCTTTACTTATAGATGTCTGACTCTAATGAGGCTCGTATAGACGAGCATGCTACTGGATCCTCAACCCATGGTGAGGAGATTAGGAGGGGACCCTCTAATTCTACAAAATACTCCGACGCAGGACCCTAAGCCTGAGGTACAGACTGCTCAAGCTGAATACTATCAGAACATGGCTGACATTTTCAAGATATTTATGACATCGATGAAGGCTGAGCAGACTTCCCAACCTTCTACCGTTGTTGTCCAATATACCCAAGCTCCTATCAATAAGCTGCCTCAGCTTTGGGTGTATTCCTTTATCGGACGTGATGATGACGATCCTGAGATCGTCGAGTATTGGCTGGATAGTACCTTAAGAATCTTGACTCAACAGCTACAGTGTTTCGACGAACATAAACTTGAGTGTGCTCTTGCGTTGCTTGCTGATGAGGCACTTTATTGTTGAGAGAATACCATTCTCACAGTCCCAAAAGAAGCGGTGACTTGGAGTTCTTCCTTCAAGAATTTAGAAAGAAATACATCAATGAATTTTACCTCGCTGAGATGCTTGACATCTTTCTCAATCTGAAAGAAGGTGGACGACCTGTGGAGCAATACATCCACGATTTCTGCAAGTACTATAGGTATGGTGCTGAATATATCAAGAAGGAGGAAGAGAAGTGCATAATGCTCATAAATGGACTAAATGATGATCTACGCCCTATGTTTGCCTCATTGGGCATTACCAACTTTCAAGACCTTGTAAATAGGGTCAAAGCCACTAAAGCTATTCAGAGAGCCAAGAAGATCGATGGGTTGGGCAAATTTGAGAAGAGATACCAAGATGACTCTCGTCCTCCAAAGCCATATAAGAAAGGAAAGTATCATGGCCTGAAGTAGAACGTGTATTCACAGCCTTTCCGTTTCAGATATATTGCTAAACCTCAAGTCGTAACCCAGTCCTTCCCTATGACCAATTCTATTGATAGAACTGGTGGTTCTGGATGAGAGACAGAATTCCCAGTTTGCAATTTTTGCCAGCACAAGCATCCCGTGGGGCAATGCTGTAAGAAGTCTGGAGCATGTTTTTCTGTGGCGAGATGGGTCATCCCATTTGTGATTGTCCCAAGAATACTATCAGATCTACTTCTGCACTGGCTAATCCTTCATCCCATGCTCAGTCCTTCCGAGTCAAGAGAGCAAAGTAAGGATCTTTTGGGAAGCCTAGTGGCTCGTCTAAGGCATCGTACAGACTAGAATCCAAGGCTTCTGCAGAGATGTACCACGTGAGGAGCAGAGAAGAGGAAATTGATCCAGATATTATTTCAGGTACCATTGATTTGTATTCACATCCTATCTACCCATTCATTCATAAGTACCATAATGGTAAAGCCATATAAACTATCTTGTGAACCTGTTTCATAGAAGATCATTGTAACCAATCCTTTAGGTGATTGTGTCACCATATGCTTCGTATACAAACTCTGTCCCTTAATGATTCAATGGATTCCCTTTCCATCCAATTTGTTGGCTTTACCAATTCATGAATTCGATGTTATAGTGGGTATGGACTTCTAAATTATGCTATATAACTTGTGAAACTGATGCGAGTTTCCGAAAAACTAAAGATGATATATTGAGATTAACACATGAAACAAAAGAATCATGTACGATGACAGACTTAAATTCTCATGCGCTGCATATACACAACGTATGTGATCCTACACGAAAAAAACAAAAACAAATGCAAGAAAAACAATGGCTAGCGTAAAACCCCGTCATTGTTCATTTTGTGGAAATGAGGGGCATAATAAAAACACGTGCCCTGGTTTGAAGCTCCAACTTCCAACGCCTTTAACATCTACAAAAAAAGCCACAATATATCCATTATTTTGAATTTTAACTCTAGGCACCACCACAATATCAAATTATTTATTAATAACATCCCAAAGTCATCTATGTCATTAAAGATAACAATATTAACTAACTTATTTATTACTAACATGGCTATAAAAAATTGAATGATTCAACATCTACAAGAACTGCCACAATATACCCATTGTTTTGAATTTTAACTCTAGGTACCACCACGCGCAGCTCTGTCAATGGCACCTGCGGTGAGCCAAACACTTCAACGAACTTTTCACCCTTAAAAAAAATCCCCTAATTTTTTAATCTATATGCAAAAACACATCATCTTTCACATATTGCGTAACTTTGTACAAAATGTTTGCTAACTATTTTGTATATGCAATAAGTCATTATCTTACCAATTTCTTCACAACAGTCACTCTGCCAGCATTGCCTCGGGTAGTTGGTAAGCTATCAAGTATCTTAGCTTCCCGATGACCCATATCCAAAACACACATAAACCTATATAGGTTGTTCTGATTAATGGTGATAAATACCTGCAAAATAATAGGTAACTACTATGCATTTAAGTTGAAAACTATAAAAATTTCATCTCCAGATGTAGCTATGGACCAAAGTTTATTCTTATCATTTCACAGTTCTTCACTGTCCCAAAATTTTTAAAATGCGTAGCCCAAAACTTAGCAAGATTTTTACCATCCAATGCCCCTTTTAGAAGTTGACTCTACATTTCACAAAACTATTTATTATGCTTCCAAATAAATCTATGTTTTTTGTACTATACATAAACAAAGTAAATAGTTAACATACACTTAAGCAACATGGGAGAAACCTTCTCCTTGTTGTACAGTTCGTCGCAATATCTTCAACAACCATAGTCCACCCAACAACGTCAATAATCTAAATAAGTCAAAACAAAGTTAAACACATTCATATGATTTCATTAATTCAAATTAAATCATTCTATTTCATAAGCTATTACTTATACTAACCGTTGAACTAACCCAATGTCCAGGACGTGACAAATCAGCATCACTTACAATCACATACATGTGTCAAAAATGCATGAGGATTTCGTTGCACAAAATAGATTACTTATAAATTGTTACTGACCTACCTAAATACATAAACAATGGATGGCTTACTTTTTCGACAAGGGCGTATTCCATATATAGTCACACGTGCCTCTTGCAGACGGCCCCACCCCATAACTTATTTCAACATAGGTCAGTACCTGAAACACTTCAACCATGCATATGAATTATTGAATGGTATAATATATATACAGAGATTACAACATTAACATAAAAACTACATCTATCAAAATTTATATATTATCAAATAGAATTAAATAAAGCATATAATGCAAAATACAAACACAAACTTCCAGTTCCTAATCCACTGTCAACTCATACATCCAAATCAAGTTCTAGTAAAATGGCAAAGCCCATTTGTAACACCCAAAATTACCCCCAATTAAAAAAACTAATTTTAAAATCCCTAAATCCAAAACCATAAAAATTAGGAATTTAAAAATGAAACCCTAATTAAAAATTTTGGGAATTAATTGAATTTTAAACAAATTTAGTGACCTTTTTTTTATAAAGAATTGATAATAGGTACCTACTTTGTGAACCCTAGAAAAGAACAAAGACTTACCCTGTAATTTATCCAAAACTTTATATATAAAAGTTTGCTCACCCTCTGTGACATTTTCTGCAGTCGACTTTTCCCTCTCCATCTTCGAATAGATCGAAACATTTCTCTTTTTTCTTTTTCTTTTTTTATTTAATTCGACCAAACCCTGGTGAGTCTCTAGCATCACACAACCTTAACTGTTATTTTTCCTCTGTCTTGTGGATGATATCAACTTTGAAGAAGATTTATTACCACCCCTTCGCCTATTCATTTTGACTGTGCACGTATCACGAGAGCTACACGTGAGTATTCTTTTAGTTTAGTATTATTATTTTTAGCTTGGTGGCATAGTGATAGATTTTCAATGTAGAGTTTGATATAGTAAGTTCCGATTCCGCTAGCTAGATCTGAACGTGAGATGCGCTATTGCTGCTTGAGGTGTGTTTTCTTCCGGTGCTAAAAACAAACTATTTTTATATGGTTTTATACATTGATTGATTATGATTTGCATTATGGCTTGTATGGTTGACATCATATGCATACGATTTTAGAATGTGTTTTTAATTATGATTTATGAAATATTTGATTTACAAAACATCAGAATTTACGGAAACTAGGATTTATGGATTTATGACATATGTTTATGGAATATCGGATTTATAGAATTGTATTTATGAAATTTTAGTTTTAAACATCATACATGTATGAGCATGGGTTGGGATTTGTACGGAGGAAGTTCAGTGGTTTCACCCTTTGGGCTGAATTCCACTTCGGATGGCGGACGTAGCGAGGAGGTTATGGGAACCCTCCTCATCTTTGGCTGGCGTAGTTGAGTGCATTGCATTATGCTTGTGATATTGTACCATTTGTTTTATGTTTTAAAGAATCTTAAGAAAATATTACTATGTTTTACGACTATGGTTTTCTTGCACTCAAGAGATACACTAAGCTTTTTAGCTTACTCCTCCATATTTTTCTCTTATAGATATCTTTGGACTTTAGACGATGTGGTACTTGGAGGATCTCACTTTATATCCGGTTATTTTATTATTCAATACGAAAATATTTTTAGTTATTCAAATTATTATTTTGAGATATTGATGTAATTTCATACTTTGAGACTAATTACGTTTTGGGATTATTTTTTGCATTCATTTATTGTGGTTTATTTATGAGATTTTATTTAAATATTCAAATATTAATTATGATATTTGTATTTTATTATTATGATATATTTATTAAATTATAGTTATATATATATTCTTTTTAAATTAAAGTATAATTTTAAATTTGGTTTTCTTGAGGGTTAAGTTTTCAAATGTAACTTTCTAGATTCGAGTTATTTCTTCTGGGCCGGGTTTAGGGGGTTAGATTTAGTGGTATCAGAGCTAAGTTCAACCCCAAACTGTGAGGCTTACATAAAATTTTAAACCAAAATTGATTTTTGCGTGCATATTAAATATTTTTGGGCAAAATGGGATTTTCTGATAAATATATTATTAAAAAAGTTAAGATATATTTTGAATAGAAACTCCAAGTACCAACTCTAGTTCTAGGATTATTTCCTTTTGTAGTTAGATTACTATGCCACCTCGTAGGAGCTCTAGATTAGCGACCGGTCGTGGCCAAGGCCATGGTCGAGGTCGAGGCCGTACTGCTTCTAAAGAGAGTGAAGCTCTACCCCTGTGGATCAACCACAGAACCAGGATGAGATTGACAATGCTGATAGGGATCTATCGCTAAGTCTAGAAATTTCGAGGACGAAATTCCTTTTAAGGATGGGAGAGTTGTAACACCCAAAAAATACCCCAAATTAAAAAAACTAATTTTGAAATCCCTAAATTCAAAACCCTAGAAATTGGAAATTTAAAAATAAAACCCTAATTAAGAAATTTGGAAATTAATTGAATTTTAAACAAATTTAGTGACCTTTTTTTATAAAGAATTGATATTAGGTACCTACTTTGTGAACCCTAGAAAAGAACAAGGACTTACCTTGTAATTTATCCAAAATTTTATATATAAAAGTTTTGCTCACCCTCTACGGCATTCTCTACAGTCGACTTTCCCCTCTCTATCTTCGAATAGTTCGAAACGTATCTCCTTTTTCTTTTTTTATTTAATTCGACCAAACCCTGGTGAGCCTCTAGCATCGCACAACCTTAACTGTTATTTTTCCTCTAACTTGTGGATGACATTGACTTTGAAGAAGACGAATTACCACCTCCTTCACCTATTCAATCTGACCGTGCACGTACCACGAGAACTACACGTGAGTATTCTTTTAGTTTAGTATTAGTATTTTTAGCTTGGTGGCATAGTGATAGATTTTCAATGTAGAGTTTGATATAGTAGGTTCCGATTCAGCTAGGCCCAGTGCTAGATCTGAACGTGAGAGGCGTTCTTCGTAGCATTACAGCTATTGCGGCTTGATGTGTGTTTTCTTCTAGTGCTAAAAATAAATGATTTTTATATGGTTTTATAATTGCTTGTTTATGATTTGCATTATGGCTTGTATGGTTTACATCATATTCATACGATTTTAGAATGTGTTTTTAATTATGATTTATGAAATATTTGATTTACGAAACATCAAAATTAACGGAAACCAGGATTTATGACGTATGTTTATGGAATATCATATTTATGGAATTGTATTTATGAAATTTGAGTTTTAAGCATCATACATGTATGAGCATGGGTTGGCATTTGTACGGAGGAAGTTCAATGGTTTCACCCTTTGGGCTGAATTCCACTTCGGATGGCGGACGTAGCGAGGAGGTTATGGGAACCCTCCTCATCTTTGGCGGGCGTAGTTGGGTGCATTGCATTATGCTTGTGATATTGTACCATTTGTTTTATGTTTTAAAAATCTTAAGAAAATATTACTATGTTTTACGACTATGGTTTTCTTGCACTCTAGAGACACAATAAGCTCTTTAGCTTACTCCTCCATAGTTTTCTCTTACAGATATCTTTGGACTTTAGGCGAAGTGGTACTCGGAGGACCTCACATTTTATCGGGTTATTTTATTATTCAGAATGAAACTATTTTTTATTCAGATTATTATTTTGAGACATTGACGTAATTTCATACTTTGAGACTAATTACGTTTTGGGATTATTTTTGGCATTCATTTATCGTGGTTTTATTTCATAGATTTTATTTAAATATTGGAATATTAATTATGACATTTTTATTTTATTATTATGAGATATTTATTAAATTAGTTATATATATATTTTTTAAATTAAAGTATAATTTTAAATTTAGTTTTCTTGAGGGTTAAGTTTTCAAACGTGACTTCCTAGATTCAACCTATTTCTTCTGGGTTACACCATTACCAACTTCTAATTTATGTCTCATTACAAACACAATATTATAAATATAAAGACATTACATTAAATAACGATGATCAACGTCAAACATTTTTATCATCGTTATTATTGAATGCATGTTTCAAGTTTTAATTCATGGCCATTTTCCTTCTCCACTAAGCTTAGACGCTTCGTCCTCATTCTCCTTATCCTACAAATAGCATATATGTTAATACTGGTTCAACACCAAAACAAGGAAATCTAATTTATACACTAAAATGGTAGTTTTACCTTTCTCTTTTTCGCTGGCACGCCTACATTATCCTCCTTCAACACAATGTCATCCTCAACAAACACATCCGCATCGATACCAACTTCTTCATTGACCTTTGACACCGGAAGATCAATATTTTCTTCCCACGCTTCCTCTTCATCAAGCCCTATGCCAAATTTGGCATCCACGACACGTAAGGTCTTCTTCAAGTACATCATGTTGGCACTCAAACTAACAACATGATCAACCACCTTTTTCGATTCATCCTTCATTGCCTCCATCATCTCTTCAATCTTGCTTTGCTTTTCTAGTTCGGCTTTCATACTCTCTTTTATTTCATTCACGTTTGAAATGACCTTGCCAAGTGCCTCCATTATCATTTCAGTAGGGGCACTCGTATTTCCACCTTCTTTTCCTTCTCTACAACCACTATCCAACCCAATAACCTGCACAAAAACATACACAAATGTTTATGTAATTTATGTCATTTCTTTTCACTACACATTATATTATTTAATAACTTACTTACCTTCACTTTTTTTACAGGATGGTCTCCCTTAATACGAGAAACAAGCTTTTTAACCTCTTTTTCACCCATGCATGAACTAAATCTTTAGTAAAAGAAGAAAGCATACAAGCTTTTTTATAGGCTCTATAGGTCTTGTCAATTTGAGAGTTAGCATCTGGACAGTAGCAGCATTATTCTGATTAGTTAGAAAAAAATTTAGTAAAAGAAGAAAGGAAACAAGGAAGCTCCAAGAACTAAATCCTTTTTGAAGCCAAAATGATGTGATTATGTTTATTTACATTTGACAAAGAACTGTGAGGAAGTGACAAATCTTTGGTAGAAGATTGGAATTTGTCCATCATTTCTGCCATTGAAACAAACAATGATGCTTTGAATGCAAAATGAAAGATATGAACATTTAAGCAAGTAATGCACATGTTGCCTGGCAGCAGTAGCCTTGATGTTTTGAAATTAATGTTGAATGTATGGAGTCATGTAATGATTCAAATAGTTGCTGATTTTGATTCTATTTATTGGTGTGCATTTTCAAATAGTTTTAAATGTAGTTTTGTATACTGTTTTGTACACAGTTTCGAGCAGTTTGAATGCTACCTTGTATATATATATGTGTGTGCTTTTATGGCAGCCTAGGACAGTTTGGATGAATGAATTATGTGTATTGTTGCCCTGTTTTGAAGAAATGAATGTACCTTGTCTTGACTTTATTTAATTGTATAATGTTAGAACGAGAAGAGAACATTGGAGAAGGGTCTAAGGAGGAGCATTCGAAAGCTAAACAAAAGGGGATAGTCTTTCGAGACTAAGCTAGCTTGGAGTATTGTGAGTGTAGTTTAATATAGGGTTAGGACTTAGGTCCTAACCAAAGATGCATGTCTACTTCTTGTTATTTTAGGCCATGTTAATATACTTTATTTAAGCTTGGTTGTGATGAAAAAGTGGAAGAGTGGTTTAAGCTAAAACTTGAGATCTAATAGTAACATGTATGTTGTTGAATTATTTAGGAAGAAAAGTGAAAACAAATGCTTAAATCTTGATACCTTGACTGTGATCAATTCGAATGAATACTTGAATGTACCTCTATGATTTAAATACTTGTTAACATGATATAAATTGTGAATTAAAGATCTTGCTTGATGCCTAGAGATGGCGTATGTTAATTGCTTGCTTGAATGACAAGATTAAGTTGCAAAGTGTAGAGTTAAGGCTCAATTGACCTAAGGGTGTATATATGAGTATGATCGTGCAATGTATCACTTGAATTGATCCTTGAATAAGATATTGCTTGACTTAAACATGTAATACTGGAATAAGTGATTCATAATTGAACAAAGCCTTGGTTGTTAGTGGTCATAGGTAGGATGACATGCCATAGAGTCTAGAGCTCTTTTGTGTTGGGTGGACTACGGTCTAGGGCTAAGGCCCCTGTTGGCGACAAACGGAGGGTACGTATGTGTGGTCTTTGGCGACAGTAGGAGGGTTAACCAGTACTACGGTACATCTTGTGGCGACAGTTGGTTGGTGACTCGATTACCTGGACAACTAAATACCAAAGGCATAAACTAAAGAAAGCAAATGAGAAATAATTAGAGCATAAAGCTTATTTGATACTTGAATTATTTGATACTTGAATTCTTTGATACTTGAATTTTATGATTCTTGAATTACTTGATAATTGAGTTACTTGATACTTGAACAACTTGATACTGAGTTACTTGACACTTGAAGTTTCTTGATACTTGAATTTACTAATGCTCGAATTTCTTGCTATTTGAGTTGCTACTTGAATGGCTTATAATCGCACTTGCATCGATGTGTGCATGAATGTTTTGGTTGAAATGATATGTTACTAAATTTGAAATGATAAGTATGTATAAAGCTTTAGTTTGATTGCTACAAACCTTGATTAGGTTCAACTTGACTAACCGATAATTACCTCGATAATTGGATAGAACTAGATTACTACCTCACTAAGTACATTTTGTACTTATCACTATCGTTTCCACTCTTCCCAAACTACAGGTTAGTTGATTCGAAGCATTCTCTTGATTTTGAAGCTTTTTTCTTGTGCCCGAAGCAAAGTACAAGCCAAGTTAGAGTATGGATCCATACTTATACATTTGTAATGTTCCTAGTTGGTGGCATCTAGTCTTGTATATAGTTAAACTAGGTCATGCATTTTGCTACTTGAAAGTTTGTATATATGTATGATTATGGCTTCTAATGTTTTGAATACTTAATGAATGGTAGAATGTATATCACGCTATGCTTGATCTTGTGATAGCCGAATGATGAAAGAATTGAGCATGTGAAGTTAAACCTACATGAATTGCTTACTTGTCTTGAATGTAACAACCTAAAGACATACCTAATAACTTGAATTGAGTATATCATCGTATACAAGTTAATTTTTTTTTATAAGATGGTTAAGCTGCGCATATATATATATATATAATGTTATTCGAAGTGGATATAATTAGGTTAAGTAGGCCATCCGATTACCATACATGATAAACATGTCCTTGCTTGAATGATTATTTGTGAACGATTAAGGGCCTTGCTAGTGTTCTACTCATCGATTAGTGATGAGTTCTTGAAAGTTTTAAATTGTTCGTGTTCCAGTGTTTTCCAGTAACGCTCCCGAGCCAGTTTACTACTAAACCGGGGTAGGGGTGTTACATGAGCATCTCCTGGATGCATATGAGAATGCCAAGATCTACAATGAGAAAAGAATGAGATGGCATGACCTAAAACTGATGTCTCAGCATTTTATTAAAGGCCAAAAAGTTTCACTTTACAAGTCTCGCCTAAAACTCTTCTCGGGGAAGTTGAAGTCTCGTTGGTCTGGCCCGTTCCAAGTTGTCAAGGTATATCCATATGGTGCTATGGACATCAAGGATATCAAAGATGGCCCAATCTTCAAAGCCAACAACCAAAATTTGAAGGCCTACCAAGGAGCTCTTGTTCATCAGGATAAATCTTCAGTCACACTACTGGATGCTTAAGTATCCAGTTCTATCCCTTTTATTTTTTTTGCTTTAGTTTTATTTTTGGACTTTTATTTTCCATGTTTTTTTATTTTTCTATAGTTCAATTTTAGATTTAGCTTTTTAATAATTATTTAATTGCATTTGAATTTTACATTTGTTTTATTTTTGGCAGTTATTAAAGCAAGAGACACATTAAAAAGTCATCCTAGGACTTTGGAAAAGAAGCTTCTTGGAAGATTTAGTTTTATTTTTGGAAAAGGGGCCTTCACTAGACAAAAGGACGAAAACAATGGGTCCCAACTTTACCCTACACAACTTTCTCATGCCGCCACATGTCCTTTCCATCAGTCACAAGCCATAAAAACACCATTAATCCCTATTTTTCCTCCAAAACTCAGCCGCTCCAAAACCTTTCCATCTTCTCCTAAACACTCATCCAACTTCTATAAACCTAAGAGAAAGAAGGACCTCGCTTTTCCAAATCTGCCATATCAATTCTTGACCTAACCCTAGAAAGTTTTTCTTTCAATTCTCTTCTCTTCAAGAAAATCAAATGGCAAGAACAAGAATTGTCACTCGCAGCAAAGCCAGTCCACCGCCGCTACTTCTTGGTGCCCTACTCTAGCATCAGAAAAACTTGACATGCACAGAAACCTTTACAATGAGGAAACAGAGAAACGTTACGAGCTTTTCTAAAACTGACCAGTCACATCAGAGGAAGGGTTAGAGTTTTCTAGTGATTACAAACTCCAGTTCGACGCCACTACCCTCGCAGTCATTGCAACCCATGATTGGAAGGAGATTGTCCGACAACTAGGACAAATAAATATCTCCTGGGTTTGTGAGTTTTACACTCATATTACTCAGGCCCAAGACGAAACGGCGTTTGTCTGCAGAAAGCTTGTGGATTTTTTTGCTGATGTGATCAACCACTATTTTGGCCTAGACAATAATGAGGAAGAGCACACTAACTTTGAGGCCGCTGTCACCAATGCCATTACGATGAGGTGCTTCGCGACCTTTGCATTCCTGGAACGCATTGGATATGGAAATCACCCACATCTAGGGTGATTAAAAGGGTCGATTTGAAGTCGGACCCCAAATATTGGATCCAATTTATGAACACTCGTCTTAAGCCAACATGGTACCATTCTATAATTTCCACCAAGAGGATACTTCTTCTGCATTCGGTGATGAAGGGATGGCAAATCAATATCAGGGAAATGACCTACCAGTCTATTATGAGAAAGGCGACATCTACAGGTAAAAAAAGTCTTTTGGTATTTTTGAGCCTGATCACTACTTTGTGTAAAAATGCACAGGTTTGTGAAGCCCCTAGTGATCTGATCATGGAGGCCCAAATAGAGACACTGCCAGCACATATGCCATGCCTCAAAGGACTTGTGCCTACATCGGCATCCTCCAATAATGTTTCTAATATGCAGCCTAATTAAGAGCCATGGCTGAATTCTTTTGACCTTACTTTGCTTATACCATAGAGAATGACATGGCAACAAGAATAGTGTTGAATGTGCTATTGTGGGCATCCACAACTGTCTTTCCCCAGTTCCCTAAACATTACTTGGTTGAACGTGTTGTTGCACCTGTTGAACAACTACCACCACCAAAGAAGATGAAGAAGAAATTCTGCCCAACCCTATTGATGTTGCTGAGAAAAAGAGAAAGCGAAAGAATAAGGAGATGCCTGATGATGTTCTTGCATCTTGCCGCTTTGCCAAGAGGATAAGAGCCAAAGGCAAGGCCCCTATGTATCATAAATAATCCACTCCGGCTAGCCCTATCTATTTGGCTAGCGATGACACTGCTAAGGTGCCACCCTCAGTTCCTCAAGGACATTCCTTGTCCTTCCCAAACATCGTCAACTCTCACTCTATTTTCCCTACTCCCAAGACTCGGACCAAAGTGATTGCTGGTCGAGTCCTCGATCTTATTGAGGATATGCAAGAACATCTGAGGTGTCTGCCTACAATATCTGACTCCTCAGAATCGCCAGCCTCTACCACTGCTTCTACGCCACAAGATGCCTTGCATCCCCTATACCACCCTAGGCCCCAAAAGAACCTACCTCTTCCGCACCCTGTACTGGATAATGAAATAAGAGCCAAGCACGATGAACTACACCATCCCAGTAACTCTCTGGGTGATTTTTTTAATTTTTTATTTTTCTTTTATGTTTTTTTCCAATGCATGTTTTGATTTTAGTTGATTTCTGATTTTCTTTTCTTTTTGCATTGGGGACAATGCTTCTCTCAAGTTTGAGGGAGTATTGTCCATGTTTATATTAGGTAATTTTTTTTAAAAAAAATTAGGAATATAAATAGCCTAGTCAGTTTTAAGGTTTCCTTTGCTATGGTTCTATTGTGCTAAAAATGTTGCTTCATTGATGATGATATTCCTATGATGAACCTATGCTTAAATGTGTTTTGCAATGTGTTAAGAGCTTCAATTATTTGAACTTAAGTTTGAAACTGGTGTAGCACTTATCTCACACGTTGCATGCTCTCAAAAAATATAAGAAACCTTAGGGAAATTCTAGGTTGATTCATGTCGATGAAATATCGCTTGGCAAAAGATTAAGTATTTTGTTTGTCAACTTCAGGAAAATAATGCCAAGGATATGTCTTTTACGTGCAAGTATACACAGTTAGCAAGTAATAAAGTAGTGAGTTGAGTATCGTCTCCACAGAAATTGTCTAGGAATTAATTGGCACGATTAATACTTGAGAACTGGAAAATAAAGGTTATAGCAATTGATTGAGGGAATGAGTAAAATAAAAGAATTAAAGAAATAAAAAAAATGATAAAGAAACTTAAGCGAAGATCGAGGTAGATTGACAAATAACTAGTGTAGTAATGATTGGAAAGCTTGGCAAGGGATATTTGGATTTCACGCCAGTAAAAACAACAATTAGTAATATTAAACTCCGATTTTATTGTCGAGCAGATTTAAAGTTAGTATTACCTCTTTCGATGGCAATACCCTAAGTTAACCACTCTCAACACCTATATGTCTATAGCGAGTTTTCAAACAATTAACTTGGTGAAGTTTCAATCTTTACTCCTAAGGAGTAGAATCACTTCAAGTGTAAGTTCATCTACTTGAATATCTTCTGTCGAAGTTTCTTTCCTTTGTTTTTGGCAATTAATCATTATCTCCTAAGTTTGTTAAGATATTAGGGGATAATAAACATTTAATACCAACCAACGTATGGTATAAAATATATGAAAAGTAAGCACATGCAAAATAGACAATAATGCCAAATTCGTCCAGCGCTCCATTTTTTATTTTGGGTTTTAAAATTTATTTTTCTTTTGAAAACCCTGTCCGGTTTGGAGATTAAAAAATGAGGAGTCGCCACCGATCATTTTAAAAATGATAGACTGGATACTAAAATAAAACCAAATATTCAAAAAAATTCGGGTCCCAGAGTCGGTTGCAGATGGGCAAGGATTAACACCCCACACCATCCAAAATTGGTACCTGGCCAATTATTTAATGTCTTGGTATTGGAAATTACAAATTCGATTGAAATTTAAAACACGATTCTTAAATGCTAAAAATATTGAGAGAACCGCATCCCTTTGCGCTCGGGGCAATACTTCTCGTTTTTTTTGGAAAAATTAAAAAAATCACATCCTTTTACACCCGGTATATGATCTATCGAGTTTTTTAAAAAAAACATTGATTTAAAACTCAAAATTTATTTCTTTATTTAAAAAACATGATGTGAATAAACTAAAATGCATGATCAAAATAAATACGATGACAAATGATAAATAAAATAAATATGACAAGAATAAAATATACATATTAAACACATATATTTATATACATGATAATATATATATATTCATAATATTAATTAATATAATACGATAATACATATGATAATGTGCAAATAATAATACATACATAATACTATAATATTTTTTTTAAAATAATATCTACTAGTACACATAATATAATATAAAGCATACTTTACTTACCAAAACTACATATATAAATAACATGATAAATACATAATACAACACTATATATATATTAAATTACGTATAATATAATAAATATTTAATAAAATATAACATATAACATATAAAATATGTACAATATATATTATATATATAATATAACAAATACATATGTAAAAAATATATACACATATCTAATATAGTTAAACCATAATATATAAAAGGACTGAAATGAAAAGAACAGAAAATAGCGAGATTAAAATGCTAATAATAAAAAATAAAGCCTTAAAATTAAATAAGAACAAAACAATGACTAAATCGAAAATAATGTAAAATAACAGTGCGGAATTAAAAAAAAGGGACGAGAAAGGAGGCGGTGACAAATTGCAAGGACTGGAACTACGATTATTTCCCTGGACAAACTGAAAGCAAAAAAAGAAAAGAAGGACCACTGGTGTAATTAACCCATTAAAAAGTGTGCGGATCCTCTCGAGTTATCGGGTTACCGTGCGGGTCGGGACTCAAAACGGCGTCGTTTTGACTGCCGGTTTAAAATATTTAAATAGGTTATTTTTTTATTAGAACAGATTTAAAATAAAATTAAAAATAACTCTCAGCCCTCATTCTCTCTACACTTCAACAATGGCGGCGACTCAACCAATGAGCACCATGCTCGGCTTCCTCTTGCAGGCGAGGCTTCACGGCAGGACACGACAACCAGGTACGCTTTGAGACTTTTTTTATTTCGATTAAGAGTTTAAAACTAAAAAAAAATAAGACAAAGCCTTGATTCGAAATCCTTCTTGTTTTCAGATTTAAACCAAAAAACTTCTTTCAAAAATTAAATATTAAATTCGAAACAAAAACAAAATTTAAGAAATGAAAAACATCACTCTGATTTTTTTGAAATTTAAAGATCTTTTTATTTCATTTTTGTTACAAAGATTTTTTTCAGAACTAAAAAGAGACCCCTTTTACATTTGTTCATTCTGGTTTTATAAACTTATTCAAAATAACTACTCCATTTTTTTATTTTGCAGATCCGGGATTTGGGGGATAACTAAGTGGTTGAAGGCATGGCAGATCGAGTAGGATATTAGGGTATGGGTTGGTCTGGTAGATTAGGTTATAGGTTTTATTATTATATTTTTTTGGGTTGATTTGATTTAAGAGTTGATTTTGGGGTTTAATTTAGAGTTTCGGGTTGTGGGTGTTCTGGTGGTTGCTGGAGATGATGGCCAGAGAGTGAGGATGGCAGAAGATCCAGCGGCGACGGCGGCTTAGGGTTATAAGGGTTAGGTCAGTAGGGTTTTTTTGGTTCGGGTCGGGTTAATGGACCTGGGCTTGGGTATTTGTTTGGGTCTGCAAACGGGTATTGGGTTATGTTTCAGGTTTTGGGCTAAGGTCTGGACTTGATAATGGGTTATTACAATCTTCATCAGTTCCTTCTTCTGCAGCGTCAACTCTTTCATTATCCTCATTTGTGTCGGTTACACTTCCTTCTGAATAAAAATTTGAACAAAGAGAAAACAAAAGAAAAACTCAATGTAAGTAGCAATGACGTGAAAACAATAAAATAGTAACAATCAATTGAATGAAGATGAAACCAAATACAGCTTAAGCAATTTAATAACCAAGCAATAAGCCCCATAGCTGTTTTAGATAAGCCATCAGGCATCAACAAAGCAGGCAAGCATGGGGCTGTGGCCCAATGGCCATATACTCTCCTTTTAAGGAAGGGAAGACCATGGACACCTTGTCTGTTCCTGCCTATCTAGGTGTGTTTTTCTATACTTGGTGAAGTGGGAAAAAAAAGGAGAAAAAAACACAAAAGAAAAGGAACAAAGCCAACATAATGACATTAAGCTGATAGGAAGAAGTAACTTATTAAATGGAACTAGTAACAAGATATAACAAAAACAAGGCACGGATTTGGTAATGTAAAAGGAAGTCCTTTATTTGAATTCAAGTTAGCAAGTGCAGTTTGCCAATCAATCATCCATATAATAAATGAACTACATTTAGGACAGAAAATACTCGGGCTATAGCTGATAGAACCAAAAAAATCCTGAACTAATTAGAATATGAGCAATGATTATAAGAATTAATATCTCATCACATAAGCGACTGTCCATAAATTAGCTTTACATAACCAAAAGTTGTAATAAATAATTTTATAGCCTAAGATCTTACCACTAGACTTGTCTTGCCTTATCATAGAGGAAGCCCCTTGACCATTCAACTTGCTTTGGCTCTCATCGACCACCGTATTCTCCAGGTCAACTTTTTCTGTCTACAAAAAAGTACAAATAACCATTTCTTAGCAGAAGATTGTAAAAAGAAGCAAAACCTATTGTTTCAGAAATTAATCTTTAGGGGTAAACGTAGTTATTGGCTGAAAATAAGCAGCCAAGCACCTTCTACTGCATGCATGTTGCTGCAAATACTCAAAATGCAAATTTTCAGCACAGGAGAAAAAGGGACAAACACACACACACACAGAGAGAGAGAGAGCAATGAAACTCAGCCACTTTAAGGTGTAGCACAAGCCTTGAAACTTGTATGACTACTCCGATTTAAATTTATAACTTTATACCTAGGGAACCCAAGACAAAAGCTACCTATATACCTCAACAAGCTCAAGAAAATATCAACTTCAAGTAGTTCTGTAACCCACTTGGCAAGCAATTGAAGCTTCATTCATTCCAAATATCATATGCCCTGACTACAGTCCACAAAGCAACAGAATTGTAGATGTAGCAAAGGATATTTGTCTACTCACAATGCCAAGCTCCTAACAGACAAGCACCTTTGGGCAAGAATTAACTAGAAGACCAAAGCTGAAGTCAGAAAGCTTCCAATTAAGTAAAGGTGTATATCTCAACCTTCAACAAGGGCTATGCTACATCTTGTTCTTTTTTTTTTTCGAGTAAGGGCTACACTACTTCTTCTAATGACCAAGATGGTACTGAAATCTTAACCACAAAGGATTCCTTATTCAGCCAGCTACACTTGATCTGAAAAGCACCCCAAATTTAAAGAGGGAGAAGAAAGGAGATCCTTTACTTCAGTAAAGAAAGGCAGAGTTCGAGACAAGCATTCTTGCAATAATTTAAAGAAATTGGATAGCTTTGAGCACAAAGTTATACGCATATGTCAGTTCCCAGTGGTTACTAGATATTGTACATGTTGACATTCTCAAAGCAAAAGCACATGAAAAGGACACTCCATAAAAGAGGGAAACTCTAGCCTATACCCCCTCCCCCCATAATCCACCAATAAATAGGAGAATTAACATTTAAAGCGTACTCAATGCTAATTGTTCAGAAGAATGTTTACTTATAATCACAGAATATCAACTGTGTCAACGAAGTTAATTAAAATTTATCACGTCTTATTTACGCCAATCAAGTCAACTTCCCCAAATATCATTGATCCAACCACGAGCACAAATGCTGCTATCATTGCCATCAATCCCATTATTAAGATTGCTGCAAGACCCACAACAAATATCTCACAACTACCGACATCTGTTTTACCTTGAACCAACCACACTGCCAACAATATTTAAGTACTTCCTCAAAAGAAAGAGACTTATTAGATTAAACACTTCTCAAGTTCTCTGGCACAGAGTATTGCCAAGAAGCATTTCTAGCAACATACAATAAACTAGGGTATCAGCAGAGTGGTTTCAAAAATTACATTTGGCTTAACGGATAAAAGTGGGTAAACTAAAACTTTTTGTATTTTAAAAAGGATCAAAATATTCCTTCGGTACAATAGTTGTCTAATTGAAACTGGCATTCAAGAGATTTATATAGTTAGAGAAAACAATTACCCTCATTCATCCCTAAAAATCTTACATATATCTGTGCAACTGCAACATCAAAAAAGCACTTGAGAAATAGTGAAAAGAATTTCAAAATTAAGGGCAGAAACTTTTACAACTAATAATAAAAGTTAATTTACCAACATCCATCCATAAACATCAAAAATTGCAATAAAAAGCAATCCTTAATGGACAACATATATACACTCTTCCTAGGTACTTACTAAGAAAAACACTATTGTTCCTGGTCTGAGCAATATCTATCAGCCCATTGAAGGATTTCAACAGCCTACCGGAGTCAACTAGCTGTCCACCAGCTGCTTTTCAATATCTATAAGATGAAAATAAGGCTTTGCTTGCTACGATGGAAAGGAATGAGGATGGAAAATTTGTTAATCTAATGGTTAAGCCAAAGAGTAAAGAAAATATAAATCTTAAGCAATTTATTAACAATTTTTTCATCCTCACTCCTTTTCATACCAAGAAATGCGTGAAGGGAATAGTATTCAAATGATGGAACGGAATGAGGATTGAAAATTTGTTAATCTAATGTTATTGAATGTCACCTATGATTTAGTGACCCAACATACAAATCCTACATCAACTAACCTTCCGCCAACTGGACTTCAATAAAGCTAATCATAAAAAAACACAAACATATCCTAAAAAACACAAACAATAGGATAGCGAGTTGATGTAATTGTTTGCAAACAACCGATCATTTTATTTTTTATTTTTTCAAATCAAGTGACTACTTGCAGTGGCATATTGCTATCTAATTTCGATAACATGTACCTCCAACTGACGCAAGGTGTCGATTAGAAGCCACTGTTTCTGTTTAAGCAACACTAGCTGCTTCTGCATTCCACAAACTCACACCTCATAATCTGCTCGCTATCTTGGATAGCCAACTCACTTACACCTTCCTGCAGCAGCCGTTTCCTTAACTTCTCCGTGGAAACCACAACATTGTCCATAGGAGCAATGAGCTCACTATTGGACATCCTAGGGAACATATCCTTAACTGCCTGAAGCGCCTCCATCCATGCAACCCGATCCTCCCGCGTATCGGCTCTTAAATGAAGCCTCTTTGTTCCGGTGAAGATCGAGAATCTCTTATCGTCTGATCTGCTTTCCCTGATCGAAGAAACCTGAGAAATATTAAAGAATTTTAAAACCAAATCAAATTTTCCTCTTTCCCTTATATTTTATTCATTTATTTTTTGGTCAATCACCTTAAAGTGAATTTCACCGAAGGGTTTGCGATGTGTTGCGGAATGATGAGAAATGGAATTACGATGGCGGGAGATAAGACGGAGAGACTCATCGCCGATGACTTTGGATCCTTTTTCCGTTTCTTGGCTAACGACGATCTTATCAGGACCGTGGATTTTATAATATGATAAAACTCCATCTTGCAAAACGAACCATCCCGGTCTCCGACCTTTCCCGTAATTCACCCACTTGTAAAGCACACCCGATATCCCGTTTCCTACGATGTCGTTTATCTTGACATCCACTTGCGGCGGAGGAGCCGTGGCCGTCGTACCCTCTCTTCCCGACGGGATTCCATTCCTCTGGACCACCCGATTCAAATCAACGCTACTACTACGCTGATGGTTTTGATTGGGATGGCACTGGATTTGAGCCGTGGATCGGGCCGAGTTGGATCTGGTGGTGGGGGCCGAAGAGGAAGTAGTTGTTACAGGAGGAGGCGCCATTGTGAAGACTTGATTGGCTAATGGTTTGACCGGGGAGTGTTCCGGTACGGTGGAAACGCATGCATAAGGCAACTCGTTCTTTTTTCTTCTTTTAATAAAATGAAAGAATCGGAAGATTCCGGCGTGGAGAGAAGGAGATGAGGCGAAGGAGCACGGCGGTTGCAGTTACATTCTTCATGTTTTTGAACAATTTGGCAGAGGCGGTTACAAAATGGTAGTTCAAACGTTGTCGTTTTCATGGGGAATGGTGGCCCTCAGCGAGAAGTTGGGCGGAGTAAGAAAAGAACAAAAGGAATCCGATGAAGTTGGGTTTTATTGTTTTCGTTTGGTTAAAGAAACAGTCTCGAAAAAAAAAATTAAAAAAAAATAAAAAAAAAAAGAGAGAAGAGACTCGATAAAGTGGTTTGCTTAAGCATGAAGCGGTCGTTGGAGAAGGGAAGGAAGATATAAATGATTAAAGAAGACAGGAGGTTTGGATTAAATGCGGGAAGGACCGGCGACAGAGTGTGAAGAGGACAAGTGGACGAAAGAGATGAAAACACGTGGAGTGAGGCCTGAGGAGAAGTGAGCTGAGTTGAGAACGGTAAAATAAGGAAAAGCTGGTTTGGACTTTGGTTTGGGTTTTATACGTGGAAGCTGATTGGCGTGACAGCAAATTGCTGCTAACACTTGAGTGGTCCTACTATATTTTGCTATGGGTTGATTTTTTTTAAAAATTATTTTTTTAATTTTATTTATAATTATTTTAAATATTTTAATTAATTAAATTTTATAAAATATATATTTTTAAACTATTTGATTGAAAGTTTTTAAAATATATTTTTTTTCATATTTTTATTTATAATAAATTTAAAGTAATAATAAATTAAAATTTAAAAAATTTAACAAAAAAAGGAAAGTATAATTGTTTTCTCTCATTGTCTTCTGTTTTTCACTTCATTTCCAAATATAATTAATATATAAAGGTTTTTCTTAATAAATAAATCGAATTTAGACTTGAAGTTTATTAAAAATTAAAGAGGTTTTTTCAGTAACAATACATTTTGGCCGACATATATAAAGGCTTTTATATCACTATAATTTAACAAGTAAATAATAAAAATTACATTAAAAATTAACGGATTATTACAATAAGATTGAAGGTTTGTTTTGGTAATGTATGACAAAAAGGGAAGCTTATAGCAGTTTCATTGGCGGCGCCGAAAACCAATAGGAGAGGCGATCTTTGTTCACCACCGCAATTCATTGCTAATATAGTGCAGATGGAAACTATAAATAGAATGTAATTTCGTTTACTGTATTAGAAAAATAAAACTACCCAAATGACGTGTTTAACTTTTTTATAAAAATAAAAATGTCTAAAGGACAACACGAAGATGATAGTCGTGCTCCTCTTCCGAGCTCGAATAAACCAAGATATTATCAAAGAAGACCACCACAAACTGGTCTAATTAGGGTTGAAAAATTCGGTTTATCAAGTCCATAAAAGCTGAAGGTGTATTGGTAAGCCCAAAAGACGTTACCAAGAACTCACAATGTTAGTATCGCGTCCTGAAAGCAATTTTCTAAACATACTCTTCTACCACCTTTAAATGGTAGTAACCCGACCTCAAGTCAATCTTTGAGAACACATGGGCACCTCTCAACTGGTCAAACAAGTCATCTATCTTCGGTAGAGGATAACGGTTCTTCACCGTTACCTTGTTGAGTTGATAATAGTCTATGCGCATCCTCATGGAACCATCTTTTTCTTGACAAACAAGACGGTGCACCCAAGGTGAGATGCTTGGTCTAATGAATTCCCTTTCTATCAATTTTTGAATCTGATTCTTTAACTCTCTTAATTCTATGAGTGCCATACGATATGTGGCAATGGACACTGGTGCCGTGCGTAACATCACATCTATCCGAAACTCTAGCTCACGATCTGGAGGTAGTCGGGTAACTCTTCTGAAAATACATCTACAAACTCTCTAACAGTTCGAAGGCTCTTAAACCTCAGACCCTCAACACTTGTATCAACCACGTGAGCCAAATAAGCCTCATAACCTTGTTGGAACATCCTCTACGCCGCAAAGGCTGACATTACATTAGAAAGGTAAGGATTTCTTTCACCTTTCACAACTAGCTTGTCCCCATCCAAACCTCGAAGCTTAAGACTCTTTGCTCTACAACCCAAACTCGCATCATGCTCAAACAACAATTCATGCCGAAGATGACATCAAACTCTTGAAAGGGTTGAACCATTAAATCTGCAGGAAATATCGAACACTGAACCTCTATCGGACACCTCCGATACACCGTGTCCACTAAGACATCATACCCAAGAGACTAGCCACTCGAACACCAACCTCTAGATCCTCGACAGGGATACCCCACTAATAGGATATTCCGCTACGAATATAAGAATGAGTAGACCCCGAGTCTACTAAAGCAATAATAGGAACAAAGAACAAGGTAAAGGTACCTGAGATGAATTGTTGTAACGCCCCAATTTTTGGGCCTAGCGATTTTGAGGTTTATTAGACAGTTCAGTGGATCGGGTTAGGGATTCAATCGAATTCGGGAGTAAATATTTTTCGGTGAGATAAAAATATGGAAAAATGGTTAAAATCATATTTAAATATATGATTAATATTGGTGGAATCAATTTTGAAAATTGAGATTTGGAAGGGTGACATTTTGGTTAGTGACCAAAATGTAATTTTTGAAAATTATTTTTAAAGGTGACTAAATTGAAAATGGTCAAATTCATAGAATCCTTAGGGAGCTATTTTACCAATTGTTTGTTGGTGATTTCTCCCTTCAATTGAGTTATTTTAACACTTGTTTTAAAAAATAATTAAAAGGGATTTTGAATATTAAAGTTAGTTATCATTTTAAAGAAATTTGACGTAACTTTTCTCTCAACTTTTCTATCCACTTCTTTTCTGCCAAACACTCTTGTTTTCATCAAAATCCAAAGGTGAGAGATCCTTTAATTGGATTCTTGATTTGTAATTGATTCTTTAACTTTGATTTACAAAACCTCATTGAAATCTTGTGTTTTTCTAGCTTTAATCTACCAATTGAGGGAGAAATCACACAATAGAGGTAAGGTTCGTTCTTATCCTCTATTGATGGTTCTTTATTGATATTACCAAGTATTTGATCCTTGATTTATGATTTGATTTTATGTTTTTATAATGAACGATTGATTTAATTGGGTTTAATTGATGAAAAAGTGAAAGATCCTATTGGATTTGTTTTTCAGTGTTGAGGATTGATTTTAAACATATTTTGGATGTATTATAATGTTGATAAGTCATTTTTAATAATGGAATCCTGAAACTCTTAAATCTCTAATTGTTTAGGTTGTTAGAATTGTGTTTTTGTGGAGTTGTGGTGGTTGTTTAGTTGATGGAAGTATTTGGATGAATTAATCCTATTTTAGGTGTTAATTGATATAATGGAAGTGTTAGATTGTTAGATTGTGGCTGGGTTGTGTTTGGAAAGGGTTAGATGATGATTTCAGTTGTTGTGGTTGGGTAATTGTGAAAGGATTATGGAAGTCCGTAAGGAATTGTTGTTGCAGTGTTTTGAATGCATTGAAATGCATTAATCCTCTGTTGTAATGTTGTTAAAATAGAAGAGGTCGATCCGGAAGTTATCGGTGAAGCTTTGGAGTCTTCGGACGCTTGATTTCATGTTGGCGAATTGAGGTTTCGCGTATCAGTGAGTGAGAACATGGATTCCAGCTTTGGAATATTTAAAAAAAGATTTATGGGAGTTTAATATGAGCTTGAAACGCTGGTTTAAACTCAGAAGTTAGTATGACGTGGTTTTCTCTCTCGGCCATGCTATTATGAAATGGTTTTATGCACTTGTTTTGAATTACATTATACCTACTGTTTAAGCATGTTATAATGTATGTGAGATACTATTTTTGATCATGAAATGACGATGGATGCACGTGGTAAGTGATCCATATAAGTATATGGCTTAACTTGTGTTTTAAGCATGTGTTGTTGCTCGGAAAATGATTCATCAAATGCTTGTAAAAACAGTGAGGTAAATGGTAAATGGTGAATTATATTGGCAAGTGATGTGGTTTTAAAAATTGTTATCGGATATAGTTGGTAGACCATAAGATTGATAGTGTACTATAATAAGTCGCCTTAGATGTCGAAGGGTTTATACGGTGTACTGAATACTCCATCCAAGTACCCTAACGGCCGAGGGGTTATATGGTACCGAAAACTCCCGTTAGTGGGTTAAGATCTAACCGATGAGGGGTTGTGATAGTACCCGATTGTTATTGTACCACGATTTTGATTGTATCGTTATTCCGGTTGAGATGGCTTGAAGTGTTAAGAGGACACTTGTTGAATCTGTGTATCCGATGAACTTTTTTGGTTAATGGAACTTGGTTAATGATCATTTGTAAGCCAATATAATTGTTAATGTATCATTGAAAGGTTTATGTTGTATAATGTGATTTATACATGTTTACTCTTTAAGCTTTGCATATGGTTGTTATGCATGGGAAGACTTAAATTGAGGTTTAGCAATGGGATTTGCTGTTGGTTAATGATACATGTTGCATATGGTTTAATGTGCTGGTTGTTAAGGATGTTAAGTGCATGGTTTTCAAGGCATGATAATGTTTTAAATGATGTTTAAAAGATGATTAAAATGAGATTTCAATGTGTTGTTGAGAAATGGTTTTAATGCATTGATGGTGTGTTGTTTTTGAGCACTCCTCACTAAGCCTAGTGTGCTTACGCTATCTTTGTCCATCAATGCAGAGAATTAAAGGCTTTGAAGGCAGCGGGAAGCAAGGGATCACAAAAAGACTTGGTATCAAAAGTATGTTTTTGAATTAGACTATAAGTAATAAGGGCAATGGGGGTTCCGTTGTTATTTTGGGAGGTGTTTTGCTAAACTCCCTGTTTGAGCAAGTTTGTTTTGCTGCTCTTAGGTTGTAAAATGCCATTTTGGATTGGTTGTGGTGATGGATTGAGATTTCATGTTTTGCTTGCTTTGGTTTTAGAATGCATGCTTCTAGATTTACATTTGAAGTATGTTGCTATAAATTGATGCTGAAACTAGGTTGTTTTGATGTGGTTTGACCCTTGAATATGTTGGGTGTATGCTAGAAGCATGTTAGGGCGTTTTGGTATGTAAGAAAGCATGTTAAACCAGCAAAAGAGGACATTACAAATCCATGCATACCGGTACGGGTGTCCCTGTTTCGGTATGAGTAAGCCATTTTAGGCATAGCGTACCGATACACGGGCAACTATTTTGGTACGGGCCAAGGCAAAATTGGCCAGTTTTTTGGTACTTGGGGAGGCGTTTTGATACGGTACAATGACTTTTTGAAGGGCGTTTCGATACGCGTAGGCGTATCAGAACGAAAATTGGCTACTAAAATTCTAGAGGTTGAAATAATGAAGGCGTATCGAAACACCCCTTGCCCATACCGATACGGTGGTAGTTAAATTAGTTATTTTGGAATTTTCTAAAGTTTTGGTTTCTTAAATTTTAGTCCCTGAATGTTGTGGATGCAATTGAATGAGTATGAATGACCTTCTTGAGCTGATTTTTGACATGTAAGCATGAAACCTGCTTAATTAAAGGTTGGTAACATAAAAATGAGCTAAGTCCCTGTAGTTTTCCAAAATTGCATTTTGGTCCTTAAACTGCAATCGTGTTCAATTGGATGTCAATTCGATGCCCGATTGAGTTGAGTTTTCACCTGTGATCAGTATGTACATGTAGGATAATAATTGTGCATCTAGAAAAGATAAAAGAAAAAAATGGACCTGTTTTGGATTTTATCTTCACGGTTTACTTCGGTAAACCTAATGTAGCTCGCTCAGTTCGGTCTTGCGATTAGGACAGGTTGAGGGGGTACATCTGTAGCCTCACAATCCTCTTGGGCCTTGACCACATACTACCTTGCTGGTTCCGTTGTAGTAGACTGGATATTGCCCCCACTATATTGTCCTGACATGTGGCTTGCTCCTCCCTTAGCAAAACCATAACCCCTTTGAGCCGTAAACGAAGTCCTCTAATTCTAAAGTGGGGTGACATCAGCTGCCGCAGGACAGTCTCTCACAAAGTGATCCGGTGATCCATAACCATAACATACTATAATATTTTCATAGCACTTCCCATGGTGCTTGCGCCGGTACTAATTACAAACATGTGCACCTGACCCCTTTGCCGATCTTTCAAAACTCATTGCCAAAGAAGGAGAGTTGAACCTCCTCCATCTAGTAGACTCTGACCTCCTATCTGATCTCGCAGACTAATTTGAAGCTCCCCTATTCTGGTTCCAACGTCCCCTATTTCCTCAGGAGTGAGACTGTGACTAGTTGAAGTGAGTATGATTTCCTCCACTTAAGCCTCCTTTTCACTAGTCTGGCTATAGGTCAACCCTTGAACTTGCTTAAGAGACTTGGAATTGGTGGTCAAGTCTGAAAACACATTGGGTGGGTTAGCAGTCAAGTACATCGGAATCTCCTTCCCCAAACTTTTCCAAAATCTCTTGCATCTCATCTTTTCCATAGCAACCAATTATGGGGTATACTTACTCAACTGTAAGAAATCTTGCTCATATTTGAAGTCAGATATGTTCCCTTGAACTAGGTGAGTGAACCGATCCCTTAAGATATCAATATGGGCTTCACCCACATACTTCTTCTCAAACTCATCTAGGAAGTCATCCCAATATGGTCGGTGAGGGTACCACCCAAACTCAATGGTTTCTCACCATTCTCTATTATTCTCCTTTAGTAGAGAAAGAACGCATGTCAACTTATCCTCGGGCTCCAACTGCATATGTCGTGTGATCCAACGAGTATCCCTCAACCACTGATCTGCCTTAAACGAATTGTCTTACCCCGTCCCAAGAAAATTTATCGCTCTATGACATCGCACCCTCTCAATCGGTGCCTCACGAAGGGTAGTCGAAGGCCTAAGTATGGCCCTTACAATACGGTGGAGAGCCCGATGTAGATGGGAAAAGTAATTGGACCCTAGACTCTTCTCGTCTTTCGACATCTCATCAGTGTCGGGAATATGATCCTCATCATAACTCCCCTCATGGGAGCCCCAACTATCCTCCTGATCACGTGTTCTTCTAGTCATGATTTACTTTTTACACAAGCAAACAAATAAGGTTACACCTTCGAATATTCAGCTTAAACTGAGTAGGACTTCGACTTATAGGCATGTATTCACTAGACACCCCCTTTTGACTCTCTACTACCCCAAGGCTTTTCAAGAATCGGCTAAACCTAGACTCTGATACCACTAAATGTAACGCCCTAAACTTGACATCACATTTGGGCCTCAAGCCCAACCCATAAATAAAATTTTGCAACTAGAATTAGCCTAAACCATAATCTTTTCCATAAATCTACAACGTTTTGAAAAAAAAAGATGATACAAAATAGTTAAATCGTTTATACGGGAGCTCCAATTTAAAACAAGTAATAAATCATTCGATATGATCAAATAAATCTAAAATAGAGTTATAGACATAAATCAAGGTTTTTATGAATACATTGTCCGACAAGCCTAAGTATTGTACTCTTGATCACATTAATGAGCTGAAGTCCTACTCCGATAGGCTCCTTCAATGCAACGTAGCCACTTAAAAACCTACAAACAAAAATAATGATTTCGAGCACTGAGCTTATAAAGCTCAACGAATACACCTTTTTGCTACCATGTTTCATGCAAATCATAAACATAAGCATGAAGCAAGAGAAGATGACATGGCATTGCAACAAGTATGATATTACCACAATCTATAAACTTAATAGCATGGCATCCAAACATCTCAATAATCATATCCATAAACCTGGAGTGAGACTTGGGGCCACACATCATCGAGAATATACGCTTTATACTCTGAATCTCCCATCGAGTACCTTCAAATAAGACCCAAGGCCACACAACGTTGGGAATATACATTTAGGAATATAACTTACCATGGTGTTGCAACACTTTTGCTGGGTATCCGGATCCCGACAAACAAGTGCCCACATAGCACATAATAATATCACATAACTGTACCATCATATTATTTCTACCACTATATAAGTCACACAAGGCATTTACCGAGTTCTTAAGTTTTATGCTCGAGTATAAGATGATTTCTCAATTTTACAGTTTTACAACTCATTTTAGGTTATTAGGGGTCTATTGGATCGAACGATATAATTTTTTAGCCTTTTGAGAGAAAATCAACATTTTTGGGCAAATTGCCAAGTGGGTACCGATATAGTCCCTCACGCATCGATACGAAATGAGCTTGCTAGAATTTTATCCAGCCCTTGCGTACCTGTACAGGTTGACCCATACCGTTACTACTTTGTATAGCATATCGGTACAGGTTGAACATCGTACCGGTACCTCATTCAAAGTTTGTAGCAATAAAATAGTGTTATTAAACCTAGAACACTAGGGTATCGTTACTACCTCATCACGTACCGATATGAAGCCCAAAAATGGTTTCTTAGGCTCGGGAAATCACTTTCTAAGCCCCCAAAACACAAACTTTAACTCTTAAACTCAAGCCTAATTCTTATAGAAGCTATTAGGGTGGTTTACTACCATTTTTTATGAGTTATTAGCACAAAATCTAAGTTTTACCATTAACACCCAAATCCAAGCATTCAACATACAAATCATCAATCAAGCATACAAAGCATCATCCTTAGGATGTGCATGAAATAAAAGGAGTTGGAAGTGTACTAATCTTTATTCAAAAGCTAGAAGGGAACCTCTTTGTCACAAGCCTCAAGCTTTCCTTTTGCCTTGAGCTTTTGAGTGCTTTTCAACCTCTTTCACTACAAATAAATGTTGTACAATGGGTTACAACATTATTGGAGTGTCAAAAGATATAAAAGAAAGATCTCTTCAACAAGAAATAGAGTTGAATCCTCCATTTCCGTTCTGCCTCTTCAACCCCCACCAAACTCATATTTTTCCAACATCCACCAAAACCCTCCATTCTTACCTCAAAAGATAGATCACTTGATGTAAATGAGACTACCCTAAAAAACAAATATGAGATTTACACTGGATATGATAAAGATTTCACCTTTAACCTTGAGCTCCAAGGAAAAGAAGAAGGAAAAAGGTAAAGAGGATGAAGGGGGAGACAAGAGTGATCCCACTCTCTTACAATATGCAACAACAATTAAGCCTACCCACTTTTCCTCTTCAAAAGTGGGAAAATTTACCCCTTTACCCTTTTATCATCCTTTAAACCCACATGGCAACCCAAAGGTTCAAGCCCAACACATAAGAAACCCCACACAGGCTCCCAAAACTTCGGCCTAACACCTAAGCCCACATGCTCTAGTGAAACAACTCGCGAATCCCAAAACTCGAGTTTTTACAGTTCGTAGGTGACATCGACATGTTATGGAGTTCGCATCCTAGTACTCTGGTGGGTTTGCATGGTGACAGTTCGCATGTGGTAACATAGTGTTTTTTTGTTTTAAAAAACAAACAAAAAATTCAGTTACAACTACCCAACCAGGAAAATAGATGATATACAAGAGAATGTGTAAAGCCAGAGATGGCAATCACCTTCATGTTGGTTAGTATAGTTACCTTATAGTTGCTTTGTTGCATAATTCTAAATATTTAATTGTTATTGTTAGCAACAGACATTGTGCTCGAATCTCGATATTTAGCTTGAGAATGTAATAATATCTCTATTTAATCAAAATAAAACAACAATGTGATGCATAGGATAACAAGAAATATTAGCTAGAAGAAAAGAGACATAAAGTTTGGATTTAAAATAAACAGAATAGTCATTAATAAAGTTTCCATTAACTAATGAACTAAGATAATCTTGCAATTATTTTATCAAGTTATGTAGAAAGTAATTATTAGAACCATCATTTTTCATAAGACTAATAACCGAGGTAGCATCCACTTCAACAATGAGATGAGTAATGTTAAGGCATTTTTCAAGAGAAAAGCCATTACAAAGAAAGAGCCTATAATTTAGCCATGGTATTTGATTGAGGAAAAACCAAGGAAATGGTGGGAGCCTGCAACCCCTACGATTTCAAATGATCACCACACCCCATAATTCACTTGAATGGTTATTGTTAATTGCTTTTAAGAAAAAAAATATTTTAACGCCCTGAAATTGGGCCTAGATGTTAATCGGATCAGATAAACGGTTCGAGGGAATAGAATTAGGCAATTCGAGTTAGTTTCGGGAATTAAATTCTAATAAATTGTTTTTGGCTAAAATAAAATATGGAAAAATGATAGAAAATACTTGATTAATATTTTAAGTATTTTGGTAAGTTCATTTTGAAGTAATTAAATCTGATTTTGGGACATTTTGGTCTAGTGACTAAAATGTAAAGTTTTCAAAACTATTTTTGGTGACTAAATCGTAAAGGGTCAAAACGTAGAATCTTTAAGGAGCTATTTGACCAAACTTTTCCATCATATTTTCCCCTTAATTTAGGCTATTTTTAAAGTGTTTTAATTGGTTTTTAATATTAAAATAAAATAGATTTAATAAAAGGATTTTAATTTCCTAAACTCACTTTCTTACGTAACTAACTTTGATATCACTTTTCTCTCAACTTTCTCGCAGCCAAACCATCAAAATTCTTCCAAAATTTTTAGGAATCAATCCTATTTGATTTCCTTTTTATTTTCTACTTGATTTCCTTTGATTCTTGCAACAAAATCTACTTGGATTTCAACCAATCTTTGCCAATTAAGGGAGAAGTCAACAATTAGAGGTGATTTTCATTTTTCTCCTCTAATTAAAGGTTCTTTATTGAAATTTCCAAGTTCTTGATCCTTTACAACAGATTTATGTTATGGAATTATGATTTAAACATGGATTTGGTAGTTGAATTGAGTTTTTATATAGAAATTTGTTGGATACAGTTTTGGATCTGTTTCGTGATGAATCTAATTGATTTAGATCTTTATTTAGATGAGTTTTAATGCTGAAAGAAGTGATAAATTAAAGCAATCCCGAAATTATGTGAATTGCTAGTTTTCTAGGTTATAAATAGTTAGATTTTGGTGTGATCTAGGTGCTGTAGAGGTGCTGAAGTTATAAGGACGTAGTCAAGATGTTTTTGGATGTTAATTATTGTTGTTAAGGTGTTAGAATCAATGAGTTTTGGCTAGGCTTTATTTAAATGAGTTTTCATGATGATTCAGTTATTTTAGAGAGGTTTTTGATTGGTTTTTGTGAGGTGAAGTTGTGTTGTTGATTGCTGGAAATTAGAAGTGCAGGGATATGTTTTAATCCTCTGTTTTGATTGGGTAAAGCAGGGGAGTTGAATCCTATTGCTTTTGGAGAGGTTGCGGAAGCTTGATTCTCGTAATGGCTAGCGAGCTTTAGATTGTTGGTGAGTGGAAACACATGTTACTGCTTTTAAAAGGTTTGAAGATGGTTGTTGGGAGTTTAGATAAAGTTTGAAACACTTATCTAATCTCGAAAGTAAGTATTGGTTGAGCTATCTCTCGATTTCGATTTTGCAAAATAAAATCTCATGCACATGATTATGGTTTTAATTACTCATTGTATTATGCATGTTTTAGAAATGAAAGATGTTGCATATGATCATATATGATAACTAATGAGAATGGTATATAGTTTATGAAAGTATTTCATGTTTACAAAAATACATGGTTTGATGTTTTTGAAATTGGATTGAATTGATGCATATGTAAAACAGTGAAGTAATGTTGTTTTAATGAATATATTGGCAAGTGGTTGAGTTTAAAATGTTATCGGATATAGTTGGCTAGCCATAGGGTTTAAAGTACACTATAATAAGTCACCTCATATGTGTCAAGGTGGGTAATTGTTCCGTTGCTCCACCATGAGAACTGCAGCGGTCGAGGTGGGTAATTGTTCTATTTTCTCCCGCTGGTGGATTTATATATCATAACCATTGAGGTGGGTAATTGTTTCGTTGCTCTGGTTTGAGGATGTATGTGAAGTGGTCGTAGGCACCACTTGGGAAATCCATGTATCGAATGTGTTTTCTTAAATGAAATGGTTTTGGTTTTGAGTCACTTGTAAGCCAATATATGAGATAATATATCATGATAAGTGGATTATATTTGTATAATGTGATTTATACATGATATGCTCTTTAAGCTTGTTATAGAGATTTTGGCATATGAAGCTTAAATTGAGATTTGAGATAGAATCCATGATACATGTGTTGCCAATGAGGTAATTGTGCATATTTAAAGAGGTTACAAAAGCATGAGATAATTTTTCCATGAGACGTATAATTTGTTTTTGAATTAAAATGATTTTAAATGCATTGATGAGTGTTTTTGAGAATTACCTCACTAAGCTTATAGATTACGCTCTCATTTCTCATCAATGCAGAGAAATAGGCTTCTCGGATAGCAAGTACGTAAAAGGGGATCCAAGAGTTTAGACATTTTAAACGTATAGTTTTATACATACTAAGTAGTAATAAGAGGCAATGTGACCAAGTTGTATTTGGGAGGTTTATTTTGGATACTCCTTGTTTGTAAAAGTTTGGTTTGATGTTTTGGACTTGTATGATGCATATTGTTTGATTTTGAGGGTTTAGGAACATTATGCATGCTTGAGTAGAAACCATGTCTATAGGAATTATGTTTGAGCTATGCTGCTATGTTTGGAAAATTGATGTTTGTGGAGTTATATGAAGATTAGATATAGTTTGGAGTATGCTAGAATGAGCCAAAGTGTTATATGTTGGTCCAAGATGTCATTACAGGCCTGTCCGTACTAGTACGGGTCCTTATGGATCGGTACGCGGGGACCTATCTCAGTTTAATCTAGACAAAATTGCCTTGGCGTACTGATACGCCTAGGGACCATATCGGTACGCGTTGATGAAATTTGGCTTGGTGTCAGTACGTACCAGTACGCCTTTTGGCTACTAAATCTTGATTTTCGAAAATGGCATACTCGTACCGATATGCTTGAGGACCATATCGGTATGTCTTTGTATTTTGTACCCGTTGCGATACGAAAGGTCCTCGTACCGGCATGCCAGTCGTTATTTCAATTAGAATGCCTTCTAAAGTTTGTATTCTTTGCAATTTAGTCCCTATCTTAAAATTATGCAATTAAATGAATTTAAATGGTTATTTTAAGTTGAGATTTAACCTATTGGTATGTAACATGACTAATTAAAGATTGGTAACTTTAAGTTCATGAAAGTCCCCTTAATTATTGAAAATTACATTTTAGTCCCTATAGTGCAAATTTGTACAATTGGATATCAAATCGACGCCCAATTGAGTTGTAACTTTCACCTTAACCAGCATGATCACTTTAGGACTTAAATATTTATTTAGATAAGATAAAAGGAAAAAATGGTCTGTTTTCAATGTAAATCTTCTGGGTTTGTCTCGGCAAACCCTAATGTAGCTCGCTCGGTTCAGTCTTGCGACTAGACCAAGTCAAGGGGGTTACATTTGGTGGTATCAAAGTCATGTTATGATTGTTGGGATGTGGGTTATGGTTGTATGGTTGATTGTTATTACATGAATATATTGATTGCTATGCACGGTGTTTGATTTTGAATGATAATGATTGAAGTATGATATGTTTGGGGTTTAAACTTGGGGACACATTGCCTTATTACTACTAGAGTTAAATGATTTTGTTTTTAAACAAGAGTGACTTGGATTCTTGCTACAAGTTGGCCTAATTGTTTCGTTTTATTACATTGTCATGTTTTAGACTCATATTTTTGCGTATGGGACCGAGACGAGAGGCTATAGCTCATATGGGGAGTGTGATCGATAGACAAGATGATGAGTTGCCTCATTCTCCACCGATTCCTCCTGCTAGTGTTGGAGTTGAGGGTGGTGTGCCTCAAGTAGCACAAAGACCTATTTTTGGTGATATGGAACCGTTAATTCAAGCGATGACCGAAACTTTTCAAGCGGTCATTGCTGCTGTGCAAGTACCCGTATCGACACCTACAGTTGTTAATACCAGATTACCTTTGGAGCATTTATGTAGCTTGGGTGGTACCGAGTTTAGAGGTTTGGCTTCTGAAGCTGCAGAGGAATGGTTTGCTAGTACGAAAAGGATCCTTAGCCAGATAGAGCGTAGTGATGTTCGCGCAAATTGGGTTGTATAGTGTCGTTGATTCAAGGTGATACTTACAGTTGGTGGACAACTACAATCGCGGGCATGGGATTTGCTGATGTGACATGGGAATTCTTGGGTTGCCTTTCGAAAGAAGTATTTGGGATCTCGATATCAGGATGAGAAGAAGAGGGAGCTTATGGCTTTAGAGCAATGAATATGTTTGTTTCCGAGTATAAGATCCAATTTGTTCAGTTGAGCAAGTATGCTCCTAAACTGGTTCCTGAAGAGTGACAACGATGTGAATGGTTCTGCTATGGGTTGGTCAAAGAGGTGAAGGCGTACATGTTAATGTAGCGACCCTTTTAAAAATCCTTTTTTTTAAAAGTCACTAAAAAAGCTCAACAGTTTTTGAATGAAAGGGTTTTAAAAAGTTTTTTTTTGAAATTTTGGGGAATTTTAAAAAAAATTGAAAATAGGAGAATTTTTTAAAAAATGAAAAAAGACTGGAGTCGCCACCGGTCATTTTAAATGGGGTAGACTCAACACCAAAAATGAAACCAGAGATTCTTTTGAAAAAGGGTCTGGGAGTCGGTTATGGATAGGGAAGGATTAGCACCCCTACACCGCCCATAATTTGGTACATAGTCAAATACGTTTTGCCTTTAATTGGAAATTTGCGAGTTCAAATTTTAAATTAATTTAAAATCTGTTTAAAAATGCGAGTAAATTTTAATGGCCCAGTTATTCGATAATAAACGAAAGAACCACCACCACTACGATTGGTATTGGCCACATTTACTATCGAATAAAAGAGCACCACATTAACAGTTAAACGTCGGATGCAAGATAATAAAGCGAATATATACATACTCAAAATTAAAGCGTAAATAAAATAAAAGAAAGATCCGAAAAAATGGACAGGATCGAACAAAAAGAAATGCATAAAATAATTGGGGAAATTAAAAAGTTCGGAGAAAGGATCGGATCAAACATAAGATAAAAGTAAAATCCGGAAAGGGACCGAATCTAAAGCAATCCATATAAAGGACCAGATCAAAAAAGGGCAATACGAAAAAGGATCGGATCGAGCATGAAAAAAAATGCGGAAATTTTAAAAAATTCGGAATAGGACCGGATCGAACAAAGAATGTAAAATACAATGCGGTAAATTAAATGCGGAAAAATAAAAAAGCGAGAAAATAAATTGTGAAAATTAAATGTTAGTTGCGGAAATTAAATGTTAGATGTTAGATAAAACGTGCCATAATAATACAGGTCATCCCCGTTGCGGGTTACCGTAAGCCCGAATCGAACAAGAAATGGATAAACAAAATACAAATAAAAGTGATGCTATGGTATAATGCAAATAATACTGTATAATATATGATATGACATATAAACATATATAATACGTAAATACTATATAATATGTAATAATAATATATAATGAAATAACACATGTATGTATTTATTCGTTTAGCTAGACATATATATATATATCTACCTATATATATAATATATAAAATTTAAAAAACATAGATAGTATATAATACGGCACTAGCATAAATAAATATATATAGAAATATACACTATAATATATACATAAAATAAATACATATAATAAATACACTGTACTTAACACATAATATACTATATAAAATTATATACATGGAATAGTAAATAAAAAGAAAGTAAAACAGAGCAAAAATTAAATGGACTAAAACGAAGATTAAACCATAAAAATTGAATCAAAATTAACTGAAGGGGACGGAATTGAAGAGTTTCAAAACACCGAAGGACCGCTGGAAGGGTTTCAAAAAGCGGAAGGACTTGCGTATGTGATTTAGGGAGACGGAGGTCCTTATTATGAGATTAAACAAAATAAAAAGAAGGACCGACTATTTAAGTTAAAAAAAAGAAAAATCCTCATTTTACACTTGTCCTCAAAATTTGAAGAAACATACCCTCTGAAAAATAAACTCTCATGTTCTTTCTTTTCCCAGAAACTGGCGAATCACCGCCGTATACTGCCGCCGGCAACCAAAAACCCCTTTTTTGTTTTTTGAAAACCGAATATGAGACCGAAGAAACCAATCCCCTTTTTGATTTTGAAAATATGAACCCTTCTTGAGATCTCAAAAAACCGAAACCAGGATATCCTCTTTTTTAAAGAAAAAACTTTGATAAAACCTTCAAAGGCCTGGGAAGACCGAGAGCCCTAACAGCGGAGGAGCAACGACGGCGATAGGTAACCGCTTTCGAAAGGTAACCCTAAAGTCTTTTGATATTTATATTTTTTATTCTATTCAAAGCAAAAATAAAAACATGTATCCTCGATTTTTTTGCCTTTTTATTAATTTTTTGGACTCTCCCCGTCTTGGGATTACATGTTGTTTGTTGATTAAGCTTTATAGCCGTGGTTATAAAGGTAAAAACAAAATAAATAACTGCCTTCTGTTGTTGTCTGATCTGTGTACTGTTGCCCTTATTTTACAGGTTGCATGCGTACGGAAGAGAGAGGAGGCCGGTTATTTTTTGGCCAGACGTGATGATGTGGGCTTCTGGAGAGCCGAAGAACAACGTGTGGTCGTGAGGCGGCCACTGAAGATTAGATTAGAGTGGTCGCTCGTGGAGAATCCGAAAGCTTCCCAACTTTCAATTCGGGTCGTTAGATTAAGATTAGATCTAACAGTCCTTGGGTTGCTGCGCAAGAAAATAAAAGGGCATTAGGGCAGATTTAGGGTTTTTGGATTCGGGCCACAAATAGGCCTTGTAATTAATATATTAATATTATTTTTGGGTTTTTATGATTTGTAAATGGACTTTAATTAAAACATTTGGGCTTTATTTAATTATATGTTATTTAGTTTTTAGTTTTTGTTTAATACTGGTAATACTAATAATAGTATATAATAATAATATAATAATAATTTAATAAAATAATAAAATAATAATATAATAATAATGTAATAATATAGTAATATAATATAACTAAAAGGTAATATTATACTAATAATGAATTTTTTGGTTTTTTCTTTTTTTCTTGAAAATATCAATAACATTAATAATTAACAACGATTATAATATAATAGATATATATTAGTATATATAAGCCAAAGTTAGAAAAATAAAGTCCAGACAAAATTAGTGATTATAACTGCCCCTCTTTGCTCATTCTTGTGTTAACAAAGATAGAGCAAAGACTAAAATCATTAATTTTGTCCCATTTCCTTGTTTGAGGTTCAAATCACCATGCACTAGAGGTCCTACTGATGGTTCAAAAGGCTGACGGTCAAGCACTGAAGGCTTTGCTGACAACTCAAATCACCACGCACTGAAGGCCTTACTAATGACTTGTACTAGCAGTTTCACCAACGGTCCGAATCGCCAAACAGTGAAGGTTTTACTGAGGATCCGGGTGATTAAAGATCAAGCAATAAAGGCTTAACGGGTAACCCAAATCATCACGCACTGGAGGTCTTACTGATGGCTTGGGGAATTAGAGTCATACACTAAAGGATTTGCAAACGGTCTGGCTCACCATGCACTGGAGGTCTTACTGGTGGTCAGAAAATGAAGGTCCGACATTGAAGGATTTACAGATGATCTATCTCATCATGCACTGGAGGACTTAGTGATGGCTAGAAAATGAAGTCAAACACTGAAAGAATTACTGACGGTCTGGCTCACCATGCACTGGAGGTCTTAGTGGTGGTCAGAAAATTAAGGTCCCACACTGAATGATTGACGGATGACCTAGCTCATCATGCAATAGAAGACTTAGTGATGGCCAGAAAATAAAGTCAAACACTGAGGGATTTACTGACGGTCTGGCTCACCATGCATTGGAGGTCTTAGTTGTGGCCTAAAATAAAGTTAAATAGTGAAGGTTTTACTGACAGTTTAGTTTACCTTGCACTGAAGGTCTTACTAATTCCTGGAAGAACTAAAGTCGAGCATTGGAGGCTGCTGATGGTCTAGATTATCATGCACTGGAGGTCTTACTGATTCCCAGAAAATGAAAGCTAAACACTAGAGGCTACTAATATATTAAACTTCCACCACTGAAGATTGTCAATTCAGAAATGAATCGGGGCACTGAGGGCCTTGGTGTAGATCTTGAAGTGGCACCTGGAGTTTTTATTGGATGGGTTCTTCTCAGAGGGAACCCTTGATTCTTGCTGGATGAGTTCCTCTCGTTTGGAACTCTCGGTTCTTTGTTGTGATCTACTTTCCAAGAATTCATGGACCAAAATCTTTGCTTGATGAAGGTATGAATTGAAAACCGACCGGAATCTACTTCTTCCATCGCGAAGTTACAGATTAAGGTCTTTGTAAATCTGTCAAAAAGATAAAATGATTGATGCATGTGTTAGCATGCCCCCTAGTATAGGGATGTCTAACTATGTGATGCATGAATGAATGCTAATTGAGGACCACTTGAGCGAGTCTTCTTCTTCAAGGGAGTTGATTGAAAAATCTTGACCTTGTTTCTTCACTGGGGCCCCATTGCGCCTAGAATGCCCCATCTCACACTTGGGTTCAACCTCTCAAGGTGTATATTATAGATTGTTTTTTCTTTATCTTTGGTCGATTTCTCAATTTGGTCTCGAGAATATCCTCGTCATGGGTCACATTTATACCCCAACAAAAATTTTGCCCCCCAAAAATTTGTTGCTTACTCATGTTCTCTTGTTGATGGTAATTTTGAAATTTTAGTGTGAGATGCTTATTGAGAAAATTGATTTTTTCTTGTCAAATAGTAAATATATTAGGCTATGCTGAATGCCCCGAATATCAAGTGCATAAACAACACTGAAAATGGCTTATCGAGGATTGCCCCCAAGAAAATCATGTGTCTAGAAGACCTCGAAAGCTGAATTGATGTTTGAAGATTTGAAGTGCATCTTAGTTTACTTCGATATTTGACCAATTCTATCTCGTTTTTGTTTAGGGAATTTAATTCATCACATTCCTTTGGCTCGAAATAAATGATGGAGTAAACAACAAATCCCTGAGCTACTCAACATTGTCATGATTTTTCAAATATTACCATCACTCATGAAGCGAAGAGTTTCAATTAGAATGGGCTTCAACGGAGTGCCTAAAAATTCTATACTCTTATCCGAAAAATGCCTATTACCAGGTTTCGAACATTGGAGTGCTTTTTGATTAAATTTGAAAAGAATGCCTATTACCAAGCTTTGAAGTACTTTTTTGAAAAACGCCTATTACTAGGTTTTGAAAGTTAAGTCAATTTGTCTTGTTTTGAAAATGCCTATTATCAGGCTTTAAACATTAAATTTCACCGATTTGTTATTATGTGTGGTCCTTAAGGTAAAATGCAAGTCACATGTTCATAATCTCCATATCTTACTATTTCAAATAGACACAGACTACTCAGAATCAACCTTCCGGTCAAAGTCAATGTTCCTTGTGCAATTGAAATACAAGGACCCAATAAGCAAATATAATTATAAATTGAAAAGATTTGAAAAAATTGAATCTTTTTATTGAAAAATTGATTATGTTACAAAAGAATGATACCATCACTATTTTTTTTGTTTTTGGGTGTAAACTTACCGAGGGGGTGTTCGAGTGCCCCCTAATGCGGAATCACTTACACTGTCTAAAACAAATGTTGGTCACGAAGCTCGCCCTTTTTTCACCGATCAGGGCATCGTCTTTGTCATACATGAGGAATTCTTTATTTTGAACTAATGTGATGGGGAAATGCATGTCTCTAAATGCAATGTTAGTGTGTAGATGTTGATGCAAGCTACTAGCGTGTTGAGATGATGTGATGCAATTACAATGCCAATGAATAAAGTTAACTATGAGTGAATTTCTCATGAGATTAATGTACGATGTAACTACCGTGCAAATAAAAACAATGTGTGATGCAACTGTAGTGCAAATGAATTAATGCATGATGGAATTGCCATGCGAATGGCTAAAATTAATGTTGAATGGTCGTGTGATGCAACTATCATGCAAATGAATGAGGTTATTGCCGAATGCTTTAATGATGTAATTTAAATGCTCATATGATGCAATGTAAGTCAAAGTGTGATGATTCTAAAACGATTGCATGTGAATGCAAAGTGACAACCTTAAATGCAAAGGCATTGAATTAGACATGGTTTTCGAGGAACAACACCCACGAATATATAAGAGAAATTTGCAACTTTTAAATATTGCATTTAATAGAGATCTAGGTTACTAGATTTCCTCTCGATTTATGAACGATTTCCACTGTGTCCACCATTCTCGGGTCAATACCTCATGACGGTATAATACATATGAATGAATAATGATGTTATGCAATATGATGCTGATGGGATGTCAAGAGAAAACACGGTATAATATAGATGAAAGAATTAAATATTTACAAATGAATGACAGAAATATAACCGGTATGTCTTAGCACAAAATGAACCCTATTCGCATGATATTCTAATTTCTAGGGTTACTGCATGGCTTTAAAAGGGGTGGGCTTCTTGGGTTCTACATGCAGTTTTGGTGCTAAAAGGTACTCGAATTGTCCTCGTTGTCCCCCCCTAAAGGGTAACAAGGCCCCCGATCATCACCCGTTATAGGCTCTTTTCAATCGAGTTCAATTCAAGGGGACCCATTCGCTATGTCCATACGGGGAAACAATATTCCCATGAAAACATAGGGTACTCGAGCCCCGAAGGTACTTACTAGGCCCATACAAAGTAACAATATCCTCACGAAAGCACTAGCGTTTTCCCACACTTACACGAACGGGTTTAAATTTTAGATTTTAAAATGCGTTAAAATGAACTCGCATTTCTAAAAAGATGTTAAATTAATTTGAAAATGAACTTGCATATTCCAATCGAGGCAAAAAGTATTCGACATGTGGCTTAACTCTCTTTTTTGTAAAAAAAAAATTTGTCCCCAGCGGAATCGCCACCGGTAGCGACCCTTTTAAAAATCCTTTTTTAAAAAAGTCACTAAAAAATCTCGGCAGCTTTTGAATGAAAAGTTTTTGAAAAGTTTTCTTTGAAATTTTAGGGAATTTTGATAAATTTTGAAAATTGGAGAATTTAAAAAAAATAAAAAAAGACTGGAGTCGCAACCAGTCGTTTTAAATGAGGTAGACCGGACACCAAAAATAAAACCAGAGATTCTTTTGAAAAAGGGTCCAGGAGTCGGTTGTGGATGGGGAAGGATTAGCACCCCCACACTGCCCAAAAATTGGTACCTAGTCAAATACATTTTGCCTTTAATTGGAAATTTGCGAGTTCAAATTTTAAATTAATTTAAAATCTATTTAGAAATGTGAGTAAATTTTAATAGCCCCGTTATTCAATAATAAACGAAAGAACCACCACCACTACGATTGGTACTGGCCACATTTACTATCGAATAAAAGGGCACCTCATTAACAGTTAAATGTCGGATGCAAGAAAATAAAGCGAATCTATACATACTCGAAATTAAAGCTTAAATAAAAGGCAGAAATAAAATAAAAGAAAAATTCAGAAAAATGGACCCGATCGAACAAAAAGAAATGCGTAAAATAAATGCGGAAATTAAAAAGTCCAGAGAAAGGACCAGATCAAACGTAAGATAAAAGCAAAATCTGGAAAGGGACCGAATTAAAAGCAATCCAGAAAAAGGACCGGATCAAAAAAGAGCAATATGGAAAAAGACCGGATTGAGCATGAAAAGAAATGCAGAAATTTTAAAAAAATCCGAAATAGGACCGGATCTAACAAAGAACGTAAAATACAATGCAAAAATTAAATGTTAGTTGCGGGAATTAAATGTTAGGTTTTAGATGTTAGATAAAATATACCATAATAATACGGGTCATCCCCGTTGCGGGTCACCGTAAGGCCGAATCGAACTAGAAATAGATAAACAAAATATAAATAAAAGTGATGCTATGGTATAATGCAAATAATACTATATAATATATAATATGACATATAAACATATATAATACGTAAATACTATATAATATGTAATAATAATAGATAATAAGATATCACATGTATGTATTTATTCGTTTAGCTAGACATATATATATATATATACCTATATATACATAATATATAAAATATAAAAACATAGATAGTATATAATACGGCACTAACATAAACAAATATATATAGAAATATACACTATAATATATACATATAACATATACACTATACTTAACACATAATATACTATATAATAGTATATACATGGAATAGTAAATAAAAGAAAGTAAACCATAAAAAATGAATCAAAATTAACTGAAGGGGACGAAATTGAAGAGTTTCAAAACACCGAAGGACTGCGGGAGGGGTTTCAAAAAGCAAAAAGATTTGAGCATGTGATTTAGGGAGACAGAAAAACCCTCATTTTACACCCGTCCTCAAAATTTGAAGAAACAGATCCTCTGAAAAACAAACTCTCATGTTCTTTCTTTTCCTAGAAATCGGAAAATCACCACCGTATATCGCTGCCGGCAACCAAAAACCATTTTTTTGTTTTTGAAAACCAAATCTGAAACTAAAGAAACCAACCCCCTTTTGATTTTGAAAATATTAACCCTTATTGAGATCTCAAAAAAACCGAAACAGGATATCCTCTTTTTTTAAAGAAAAAACTTTGAAAAAACCTTCGAAGGCCTGGGACGACCAAGAGCCCTAACAGCGGAGGAGCAATGGTGGATACGGGTAACCACTTCTGAAAGGTAACCCTAAAGTCTTTTGATATTTATATTTTTTATTCTATTCGAAGCAAAAATAAAAACATGTATCCTCGATTTTTTTGCATTTTCATTGATTTTTTGAACCTCTCCTCGTCTCGGGATTACATGTTGTTTGTTGACTTGGCTTTATAGCCGTGGTTACAAAGGTAAAAATAAAAGGAAAAACTGGCTTCTGTTGTTGTCTGATCTGTGTACTGTTGCCCTCCTTTTGCAGGTTGTATGCGTTTGGAGGAGAGAGAAGGCTGTTATTTTTTGGCCGGACGTGACGACTTGGGCTACTGTAGAGCTGAAGAACAACGTGTGGTCATGATGCGGCCACTGAAGAGCTGAAGAGTGATCTGCATGCGCGATTAGAGAGTTCAGTGGTCGCGCGTGTAGCACGTGGAGAATCTGGAAGCTTCTCGCCAATCCGGTCGTTAGATCAAGATTAGATCTAACGGTCCTTGTGTGGCTGCACAAGAAAACAAAAGGGTATTAGGGCAGGTTTAAGGTTTTAGGATTCGGGCATAAAATGGCCTTGTAATTATCATATTAATATTATTTTTTGGGTTTTTATGATTTGTAAATGGACTTTAATTAAAACATTTGTTCTTTATTTAATTATATGTTTTTTTTTAGTTTTTGGGTTTGTCTAATACTGGTAATACTAATAATAGTATATAATAATAATATAATTATAATATAATAAAATAATAAAATAATATAATAATATAGTAATATAATATAACTAAAAGGTAATATTATACTAATGATGAAATTTTTGTTTTTTTTCCTGAAAATATCAATAACATTAATAATTAATAACGGTGATAATATAATAGATATATATTAGCATATATAAGTCCAAGTTAGAAAAATAAAGCTCGGACAAAATTAGTGATTACAACTGCCCCTCTTTGCTTATTCTTGTGTTAACAATGATAGAACAAAGACTAAAATCGCTAATTTTGTCCTACTTCCTTGTTCGAGGTTCGAATCACCATGCACTGGAGGTCTTACTGATGGTTCAAAAGGCTGACGGTCAAGCACTAAAGGCTTTGTTGACAACTCAAATCACCACGCACTGAAGGTCTTATTGATGACTTGTACTAGCAGTTTCACCAACGATCCGTATCGCCAAACACTGAAGGTTTTATTGAGGATCCGAATGATTAAAGATCAAGCACTGAAGGCTTAACGGGTAACCCAAATCATCACGCACTAGAGGTTTTACTGATGGCTTAGGGAAATAAAGTCATACACTGAAGGATTTGCAGACGGTTTGGCTCACCATGCACTAGAGGTCTTAGTGGTGGTCAGAAAATGAAGGTCCAACACTGAAAAATTTACAGATGATCTAGCTCTTCATGCACTACAGGACTTAGTGATGGCTAGAAAATAAAGTCAAACAATGAAGGATTTATTGACGGTCTGGCTCACCATGCACTAGAGGTCTTAGTAGTGGTCATAAAATGGAGGTCCCACACTGAAAGATTTATGGACGACCTAGCTCATCATGCACTAGAGGACTTAATGATGGCCAAAAAATAAAGTCAAACACTGAGGGATTTACTGACGGTTTGGCTCACCATGCACTGGAGGTCTTAGTGCTGGCCAAAAGTAAAGTTAAACACTAAATGGTTTACTGACAGTCCGGTTCACCATGCACTGAAGGTCTTACTGATTGTCAAAAGAACATAAGTCGAGCATTGGAGGCTGCTGATGGTCTGGATTATCATGCACTGGAGGTCTTACTAATTCTCAGAAAATAAAAGTCAAGCACTGGGGGCTACAGATATATTAAAATTTCAACATTGAAGGTTGTCAATTCTGAAATGAATCGGGGCACTGAGGGCCTTGGTGTAGATCTTGAAGTAACACTTGGAGTTTTTGCTGGATGGGCTCTTCTCGGAAGGAACCCTTGATTCTTGCTAGGTGAGTTCCTCTCGTTGGGAACTCTCGGTTCTTTGTTGTGATCCACTTTCCAAGAAGTCATGGACCAAAATCTTTGCTTGATGAAGGTTTGAATTGAAAACTGGCCGGAATCTACTTCTTCCATCGTGAAGTTACATATTAAGGTCTTTGTAAATTTGTTAAAAAGATAAAATGATTGATGCATATGTTAGCATGCCCTAGTCTAGGGATGTCTAACTATGTGATGCATGAATGAATGCTAATTGAAGACCACTTGAGCGAGTCTTCTTCATCAAGGAGTTGATTGAAAAATTCTAATCTTGTTTTTTCCCAGGCCCTATTGCGTCTAGAATACCCGTCTAACCTTTAGGTTCAAATTTTCAAGGTGTATCTTCTAGATTGTTTTTCTTGATCTTTGGCCGATTGCTCAATTTGGTCTCGAGAATATCCTCATCATGGGTCACATATATGCCCCAACAAAATTGTTTGCCCCCCAAAAATTGTTGCTTACTCATGTTCTCTTATTGCTAGTAAATTTTGAAATCTTTGTGTGAGATGCTTATTGAGAAAACTGATTTTTTTCTTTTCAAATAGTAAATATATTAGGCTATGCTTATTGCCCCGAATATCAAGTGCACGAACAACACTGAAAGTGGCTTACCGAGGATTGCCCCCAAGGAAATCATGTGTCTAGGAAACCTCGAAAGCTGAATTGATGTTTGAAGATGTGAAGTGCATCTTAGTCAATTTCGATATTTGACCAATTCTACCACGTTTTTTTTGGGGAATTCAATTCATCACATTCCTTTGGCTTGAAATAAATGATGGAGCAAACAACAAATCCCTGAGCTACTCGGCATTGTCATGATTTTGAAAATATTACCATCACTCATGAAGCGAAGAGTTTCAGTTAGAATGAGCTTTAGTGGAGTGGCCCAAAAATTCTACACTCTTATCCGAAAAATGTTTATTACCAGGTTTCGAACATTGGAGTGCTTTTTGATTAAATTTGAAAAGAATGCCTATTACCAGGCTTTGAAGTGATTTTTTGAAAAACGCATATTACCAGGCTTTGAAAGTTAAGTCAATTTGTCTTGTTTTGAAAATGCCTATTACCAGGCTTTAAACAATAAATTGCACCGATTTTTTATTATGTGTGGTCCTTAAGGTGAAATTCAAGTCGCATGTTCATAATATCCGTAGCTTAAGATTTCAAACAGACACAGACTACTCGGAATCAACCTTCGAGTCAAAGTCAATGTTCCTTGTGCAATTGGTATACGGGGACCCAATAAGCAAAGATATTTACAAAATGAAAAGATTTGAAAAAATTGCACCTTTTATTGAAACTTTGAATATGTTACAAAAGAATGAGATCACCACCGTTTTTTTGTTTTTTTAGGTGTAAATTTACCGAGGGGGTGTTCGGGTGCCCCCTAATGCGGAATCACTTACACTGTCTGAAGCAAATGTGGGTCACGAAGCTTGCCCTTTTTTATCGGTCAGGGCATCATCTTTGTCGAACATTAGGATATCTTTATTTTGAACTAATGTGATGGGGAAATGCATGTATCTAAATGCAGTATTAGTGTGCAGATGTTAATGCAAGCTACTAACGTGTTGAGATGATGTAATGCAATTACAATGCCAATGAATGAAGTTAACAATGAGTGAATTTCTCATGAGATTAATGTACGATACAACTGCCGTGCAAATAAAATCAATGTGTGATGCAACTGTAGCGCAAATGAATCAATGAATGATGCAATTGCCATGTAAATGGCTAAAATTAACGTTGAATAGTCGTTTGATGCAACTATCATGCAAATGAATGAGGTTATTGCTGAATGCTTTAATGATGTAATTTAAATGCTTATATGATGCAATTTAAGTCAAAGTGTGATGATTCTAAAATGAATGCATGTGAATGCAAATGGACAACCTTAAATGCAAAGGCATTGACTTAGACATGGATTCCAATGAACAACACTCACGAATATATGAGAGAAATTTGAAACTTTTAAATATTGCATTTAATTGAGATCTAGGTTACAAGATTTCTTCTCGATTTATGAACGATTTCCACTGTGTCCACCATTCTCGGGTCAATACCTCATGACTGTATAATACAAACGAAAGAATAATGATGTTATATAATATGATGCTGATTCGATGTCAAGTGAAAACATTGGTTAGTAAGAATTAAATATTTACAAATGAAAGACAAAAATATACCCGACATGTCTTAGCACATAATGAACCTTATTTGCATGATATTCTAATTTCTAGGGTTACTACATGGCTCTAAAAGGGTGGGCTTCTTGGGTTCTACATGCAGTTTTGGTGCTAAAAGGTACTCAAATTGTCCTCCCTGTCCCCTTCTAAAGGGTAGCAAGGCCCCCAGTCATCACCCATTATGGGCTCCTTTCAATCGAGTTCAATTCAAAGGGACCCATTCGCTATGTCCATACGGAAAACAATATTCCCACGAAAACATAGGGTACTCGAGCCTCTAAGGTACTTACTAGGCTCATATGAAGGAACAATATCTTCACGAAAGCACTAGCGTTTTCCCTCCACTTACACGAACAGCTTTAAAAGTCAGATTTTAAAATGCATTAAAATGAACCTGCATTTCTAAAAAGATGTTAAATTAATTTGAAAATGAACCCGCAAATTCCAATCGAGGCAAAAAGTATTCGACTTGTGGCTTGACTCTCTTTTTGTAAAAACAAAATTTATCCCAAGCGGAGTCGCCAGCTATAGTGACCCTTTTAAAAATCCTTTTTTTTAAAAGTCACTAAAAAATCTCGGCAGTTTTTGAATGAAAAGTTTTTGAAAGTTTTTTTTGAAATTTTGGGGAATTTTGAAAAGTTTTGAAAATTGGAGAATCAAAAAAATGAAAAAAGACTGGTGTCGCCACCGGTCGTTTTAAATGGGGTAGACCAGACACCAAAAATGAAACCAGAGATTCTTTTGAAATAGGGTCCGGGGGTCGGTTATGGATGGGGAAGGATTAGCACCCCCACACCGCCCAAAAATTGGTACCTAGTCAAATACGTTTTGCCTTTAATTGGAAATTTGCGAGTTCAAATTTTAAATTAATTTAAAACCCGTTTAAAAATGCGAGTAAATTTTAATGGCCCTGTTATTCGATAATAAACGAAAGAACCACCCCCACTACGATTGGTACTGGCCACATTTACTATCGAATAAAAGGGCACCGCATTAACAGTTAAATGTCGGATGCAAGAAAATAAAGCGAATATATACATACTTGAAATTAAAGCGTAAATAAAAGGCAAAAATAAAATAAAAGAAAGATCCAAAAAAATGGATCAGATCGAACAAAAAGAAATGCGTAAAATAATGCGGAAATTAAAAAGTTCGGAGAAAGGACTTGATCAAACATAAGATAAAAGCAAAATCCGGAAAGGACCGGATTAAAAGTAATCCGAAAAAGGACCGGATCAAAAAGGGCAACCCAAAAAAGGTCCAGATTGAGCATGAAAAGAAATGAGAAAATTTAAAAAAAATTCGAAATAGGACCGGATCGAACAAAGAACGTAAAATACAATGCGGCAAATTAAATGCGTAAAAATACAAAAAGCGAGAAAATAAATTGCAAAAATTAAATGTTAGTTGCGGAATTAAATGTTAGGTGCTAGATGTTAGATAAAACGTGCCATAATAATACAGTCATCCCGTTATGGGTCATCGTAAGGTCGAATCGAACAAGAAATAGATAAACAAAATATAAATAAAAGTGATGATATGGTATAATGCAAATAATATTATATAATATATAATACGACATATAAACATATATAATACGTAAATACTATATAATATGTAATAATAATATATAATAAGATAACACATGTATGTATTTATTCGTTTAGCTAGACATATATATATCTACCTATATATATACATAATATATAAAACATAAAAACATAGATAGTATATAATACGACACTAACATAAACAAATATATATAGAAATATACACTATAATATATACATAAAATAAATACATATAACATATACACTGTACTTAACACATAATATACTATATAATATTATATACATGGAATAGTAAATAAAAAGAAAGTAAAACAGAGCAAAAATTAAAGGGACTAAAACGGAGATTAAACCATAAAAATTGAATCAAAATTAAATAAAGGGGACAAAATTTAAGAGTTTCAAAACACCGAAGGACTACGGGAGGGGTTTCAAAAAGTGGAAGGATTTGCGCATGTGATTTAGGGAGACAGAGGTCTTTATTATGAGATTAAACCAAATAAAAAGGACCGACTATTTAAGTTAAAAAAAAGAAAAACCCTCATTTTACACCCGTCCTCAAAATTTGAAGAAACCGATCCTCTGAAAAACAAACTCTCATGTTCTTTCTTTTTTCAAAAACAGGCAAATCACCACTGTATACCGCCGTTAGCGACCAAAAACTCTTTTTTTTTTGTTTTTTAAAAACTAAATCTGAAACCGAAGAAACCAATCCCTTTTTTATTTTGAAAATATTAACCCTTCTTGAGATCTAAAAAAAACCGAAACCAGGATATCCTTTTATTTAAAGAAAAAACTTTGAAAAAACCTTCGAAGGCCTGGGACGACCGAGAGCCCTAACAACGGAGGAGCAACAGTGACGACGAGTTACCGCTTTTGAACTAAAGTCTTTTGATATTTATATTTTTTATTCTATTCGAAGCAAAAATAAAAACATGTATCCTCGATTTTTTTCCTTTTCATTGATTTTTTTGAACCTCTCCCTGTCTTAGGATTACATGTTGTTTGTTGATTCGGCTTTATAGCCGTGGTTACAAAGGTAAAATCAAAATGAAAAATCTGGCTTATGTTGTTGTTTGATCTGTGTACTGTTGCCCTCATTTTACAGGTTGCATGCGCATTTTGAGGAGAGAGAGGAAGGCCGATTATTTTTTGGCCGACGTGACTATGTGGGCTACTGTAGAGCCGAAGAACAACGCGTGGTCGCGACTCGGCCACTGAAGAGCCAGAGAGAGATCTGCACGCACGCGTAGAGAGTTGAGTGGTCGCGCGTGTAACACGTAGAGAATCTGGAAGCTTTCCAGCTTTTAATCTGGGCCACTAGATCAAGATTTGATCTAACGCTCCTTGTGTGGCCGTGCAATAAAATAAAAAGGCATTTGAATAGATTTAGGGTTTTAGGATTCGGACAAAACAAGACTTGTAATTAATATATTAATATTATTTTTGGGTTTTTATGATTTGTAAATGGACTTTAATTAAAACATTTTTAGTTTTTTTAGTTTTATTTAATTATATGTTATTTAATTTTTAGTTTTTTGTTATTTATTTTGTTTAATAATTTAATAATAATAATATAATAATATATAATAATAATATAATCATAATATAATAAAATAATAAAATAGTAATAATATAGTAATATAATATAACTAAAAGGTAATATTATACTAATGATGAAATTTTGTTTTTTTTTTTCTTGAAAATACAATAACATTAATAATTAACAACGATTATAATATAATAGATATATATTAGTATATATAAGAAAAATAAAGTCCAAAAATTAAGATTATAATGCCCCTTTACTTGCTCATTCTTGTGTTAAAAGATCAAGCAGACTAAAATCATTAATTTTGTCCCATTTCCTTGTTTGAGGTTCAAATCACCAAATCATCATGGTTCAAAAGCACCGGAGGTCTTCACCGATGGCTTGGGAATTAGAGTCATACACTAAAGGATTTGAGGATCAAAAGATCAACAATAAAAAGCTAACCCAAATCATGCACCGGAGGTCTTACGGGTGGGAATCGAAACTAAAGGATTTGAAGGTCCGACAGGTCTTCTATTGGTGGTGGATTTATTGAAGGATTTACGATCTATCTCATCATGCACCGGAGGACTTAGTGATGGCTAGAAAATGAAGTCAAACACTGAAAGAATTACTGACGGTCTGGCTCACCATGCACTGGAGGTCTTAGTGGTGGTCAGAAAATTAAGGTCCCACACTGAATGATTGACGGATGACCTAGCTCATCATGCAATAGAAGACTTAGTGATGGCCAGAAAATAAAGTCAAACACTGAGGGATTTACTGACGGTCTGGCTCACCATGCATTGGAGGTCTTAGTTGTGGCCTAAAATAAAGTTAAATAGTGAAGGTTTTACTGACAGTTTAGTTTACCTTGCACTGAAGGTCTTACTAATTCCTGGAAGAACTAAAGTCGAGCATTGGAGGCTGCTGATGGTCTAGATTATCATGCACTGGAGGTCTTACTGATTCCCAGAAAATGAAAGCTAAACACTAGAGGCTACTAATATATTAAACTTCCACCACTGAAGATTGTCAATTCAGAAATGAATCGGGGCACCGAGGGCCTTGGTGTAGATCTTGAAGTGGCACTGAGTTTTTATTGGATGGGTTCTTCTCGGAGGGAACCCTTGATTCTTCTTTGGATGAGTTCCTCTCGTTTGGAACTCGGTTCTTTGTTGTGATCTACTTTCCAAGAATTCATGGACCAAAATCTTTGCTTGATGAAGGTATGAATTGAAAACCGACCGAATCTACTTCTTCCATCGCGAAATTCTGATTAAGGTCTTTGTAAATCTGTCAAAAAGATAAAATGATTGATGCATGTGTTAGCATGCCCCCTAGTAGGGATGTCTAACTATGTGATGCATGAATGAATGCTAATTGAGGACCACTTGAGCGAGTCTTCTTCTTCAAGGGAGTTGATTGAAAAATCTTGACCTTGTTTCTTCACCTCAGGGCCCATTGCGCCTAGAATGCCCCATCTCACACTTGGGTTCAACCTCTCAAGGTGTATATTATAGATTGTTTTTCTTTATCTTTGGTCGATTTCTCAATTTGGTCTCGAAATATCCTCGTCATGGGTCACATTTATACCCCAACAAAAATTTTGCCCCCAAAAATTTGTTGCTTACTCATGTTCTCTTGTTGATGGTAATTTTGAAATTTTAGTGTGAGATGCTTATTGAGAAAATTGATTTTTCTTGTCAAATAGTAAATATATTAGGCTATCTTTGAATGCCCCGAATATCAAGTGCATAAACAACACCGAAAATGGCTTATCGAGGATTGCCCCCAAGAAAATCATGTGTCTAGAAGACCTCGAAAGCTGAATTGATGTTTGAAGATTTGAAGTGCATCTTAGTTTACTTGATATTTGACCAATTCTATCTCGTTTTTGTTTAGGGAATTTAATTCATCACATTCCTTTGGCTCGAAATAAATGATGGAGTAAACAACAAATCCCTGAGCTACTCAACATTGTCATGATTTTTCAAATATTACCATCACTCATGAAGCGAAGAGTTTCAATTAGAATGGGCTTCAACGGAGTGCCTAAAAATTCTATACTCTTATCCGAAAAATGCCTATTACCAGGTTTCGAACATTGGAGTGCTTTTTGATTAAATTTGAAAAGAATGCCTATTACCAAGCTTTGAAGTACTTTTTTGAAAAACGCCTATTACTAGGTTTTGAAAGTTAAGTCAATTTGTCTTGTTTTGAAAATGCCTATTATCAGGCTTTAAACATTAAATTTCACCGATTTGTTATTATGTGTGGTCCTTAAGGTAAAATGCAAGTCACATGTTCATAATCTCCATATCTTACTATTTCAAATAGACACAGACTACTCAGAATCAACCTTCCGGTCAAAGTCAATGTTCCTTGTGCAATTGAAATACAAGGACCCAATAAGCAAATATAATTATAAATTGAAAAGATTTGAAAAAATTGAATCTTTTTATTGAAAAATTGATTATGTTACAAAAGAATGATACCATCACTATTTTTTTTTGTTTTTGGGTGTAAACTTACCGAGGGGGTGTTCGAGTGCCCCCTAATGCGGAATCACTTACACTGTCTAAAACAAATGTTGGTCACGAAGCTCGCCCTTTTTTTCACCGATCAGGGCATCGTCTTTGTCATACATGAGGAATTCTTTATTTTGAACTAATGTGATGGGGAAATGCATGTCTCTAAATGCAATGTTAGTGTGTAGATGTTGATGCAAGCTACTAGCGTGTTGAGATGATGTGATGCAATTACAATGCCAATGAATAAAGTTAACTATGAGTGAATTTCTCATGAGATTAATGTACGATGTAACTACCGTGCAAATAAAAACAATGTGTGATGCAACCAGTGCAAATGAATTAATGCATGATGGAATTGCCATGCGAATGGCTAAAATTAATGTTGAATGGTCGTGTGATGCAACTATCATGCAAATGAATGAGGTTATTGCGAATGCTTTAATGATGTAATTTAAATGCTCATATGATGCAATGTAAGTCAAAGTGTGATGATTCTAAAACGATTGCATGTGAATGCAAAGTGACAACCTTAAATGCAAAGGCATTGAATTAGACATGGTTTTCGAGGAACAACACCCACGAATATATAAGAGAAATTTGCAACTTTTAAATATTGCATTTAATAGAGATCTAGGTTACTAGATTTCCTCTCGATTTATGAACGATTTCCACTGTGTCCACCATTCTCGGGTCAATACCTCATGACGGTATAATACATATGAATGAATAATGATGTTATGCAATATGATGCTGATGGGATGTCAAGAGAAAACACGGTATAATATAGATGAAAGAATTAAATATTTACAAATGAATGACAGTAAATATAACCGTATGTCTTAGCACAAAATGAACCCTATTCGCATGATATTCTAATTTCTAGGGTTACTGCATGGCTTTAAAAGGGGTGGGCTTCTTGGGTTCTACATGCAGTTTTGGTGCTAAAAGGTACTCGAATTGTCCTCGTTGTCCCCCCCTAAAGGGTAACAAGGCCCCCGATCATCACCCGTTATAGGCTCTTTTCAATCGAGTTCAATTCAAGGGGACCCATTCGCTATGTCCATACGGGGAAACAATATTCCCATGAAAACATAGGGTACTCGAGCCCCGAAGGTACTTACTAGGCCCATACAAAGTAACAATATCCTCACGAAAGCACTAGCGTTTTCCCACACTTACACGAACGGGTTTAAATTTTAGATTTTAAAATGCGTTAAAATGAACTCGCATTTCTAAAAAGATGTTAAATTAATTTGAAAATGAACTTGCATATTCCAATCGAGGCAAAAAGTATTCGACATGTGGCTTAACTCTCTTTTTGTAAAAAAATTTGTCCCAAATGAATCACACCGTAGCGACCCTTTTAAAAATCCTTTTTAAAAAGTCACTAAAAAATCTCGTGACTTTTGAATGAAAAGTTTTGAAAAAGTTTTCTTTGAAATTTTAGGAATTTTGATAAATTTTGAAAATTGGAGAATTTAAAAAAATAAAAAAGACTGGAGTCGCAACCAGTCGTTTTAAATGAGGTAGACCGGACACCAAAAATAAAACCAGAGATTCTTTTGAAAAAGGGTCCAGGAGTCGGTTGTGGATGGGGAAGGATTAGCACCCCCACACTGCCCAAAAATTGGTACCTAGTCAAATACATTTTGCCTTTAATTGAAATTTATGAGTTCAAATTTTAAATTAATTTAAAATCTATTTAGAAATGTGAGTAAATTTTAATAGCCCCGTTATTCAATAATAAACGAAAGAACCACCACCACTACGATTGGTACTCGCCACATTTACTATCGAATAAAAGGGCACCTCATTAATGATTAAATGTCGGATGCAAGAAAATAAAGCGAATCTATACATACTGAAATTAAAGCTTAAATAAAAGGCGAAAATAAAATAAAAGAAAAATTCAAAAAATGGACCCGATCGAACAAAAAGAAATGCGTAAAATAAATGCGGAAATTAAAAAGTCCAGAGAAAGGACCGGATCAAACGTAAGATAAAAGCAAAATCTGAAAGGGACCGAATTAAAAGCAATCCGAGAAAAAGGACCGGATCAAAAAGAGCAATATGGAAAAAGACCGGATTGAGCATGAAAAGAAATGCAGAAATTTTAAAAAAATCCGAAATAGGACCGGATCTAACAAAGAACGTAAAATACAATGCAAAAATTAAATGTTAGTTGCGGGAATTAAATGTTAGGTTTTAGATGTTAGATAAAATATACCATAATAATACGGGTCATCCCGTTATGGTCACCGTAAGGCCGAATCGAACTAGAAATAGATAAACAAAATATAAATAAAAGTGATGCTATGGTATAATGCAAATAATACTATATAATATATAATATGACATATAAACATATATAATACGTAAATACTATATAATATGTAATAATAATAGATAATAAGATATCACATGTATGTATTTATTCGTTTAGCTAGACATATATATATATATATACCTATATATACATAATATATAAAATATAAAAACATAGATAGTATATAATACGGCACTAACATAAACAAATATATATAGAAATATACACTATAATATATACATATAACATATACACTATACTTAACACATAATATACTATATAATAGTATATACATGGAATAGTAAATAAAAGAAAGTAAACCATAAAAAATGAATCAAAATTAACTGAAGGGGACGAAATTGAAGAGTTTCAAAACACCGAAGGACTGCGGGAGGGGTTTCAAAAAGCAAAAAGATTTGAGCATGTGATTTAGGGAGACAGAAAAACCCTCATTTTACACCCGTCCTCAAAATTTGAAGAAACAGATCCTCCGAAAAACAAACTCTCATGTTCTTTCTTTTCCTAGAAATCGGAAAATCACCACCGTATATCGCTGCCGGCAACCAAAAACCATTTTTTTGTTTTTGAAAACCAAATCAGAAACTAAAGAAACCAACCCCCTTTTGATTTTGAAAATATTAACCCTTATTGAGATCTCAAAAAAAACGAAACAGGATATCCTCTTTTTTAAAGAAAAAACTTTGAAAAAAACCTTCAAGGCCCGGACGACCAAGAGCCCTAACAAATGAGGAGCAATGGTGGATACGGGTAACCACTTCAAAGGTAACCCTAAAGTCTTTTGATATTTATATTTTTTATTCTATTCAAGCAAAAATAAAAACATGTATCCTCGATTTTTTTGCATTTTCATTGATTTTTTGAACCTCTCCTCGTCTCGGGATTACATGTTGTTTGTTGACTTGGCTTTATAGCCGTGGTTACAAAGGTAAAAATAAAAGGAAAAACTGGCTTCTGTTGTTGTCTGATCTGTGTACTGTTGCCCTCCTTTTGCAGGTTGTATGCGTTTGGAGGAGAGAGAAGGCTGTTATTTTTTGGCCGGACGTGACGACTTGGGCTACTGTAGAGCTGAAGAACAACGTGTGGTCATGATGCGGCCACTGAAGAGCTGAAGAGTGATCTGCATGCGCGATTAGAGAGTTCAGTGGTCGCGCGTGTAGCACGTGGAGAATCTGGAAGCTTCTCAGTTTTCAATCCGGGTCGTTAGATCAAGATTAGATCTAACGGTCCTTGTGTGGCTGCACAAGAAAACAAAAGGGTATTAGGGCAGGTTTAAGGTTTTAGGATTCGGGCCGCAAACAGGCCTTGTAATTATCATATTAATATTATTTTTTGGGTTTTTATGATTTGTAAATGGACTTTAATTAAAACATTTGTTCTTTATTTAATTATATGTTTTTTTTTAGTTTTTGGGTTTGTCTAATACTGGTAATACTAATAATAGTATATAATAATAATATAATTATAATATAATAAAATAATAAAATAATATAATAATATAGTAATATAATATAACTAAAAGGTAATATTATACTAATGATGAAATTTTTGTTTTTTTTCCTGAAAATATCAATAACATTAATAATTAATAACGGTGATAATATAATAGATATATATTAGCATATATAAGTCCAAGTTAGAAAAATAAAGCTCGGACAAAATTAGTGATTACAACTGCCCTCTTTTGCTTATTCTTGTGTTAACAATGATAGAACAAAGACTAAAATCGCTAATTTTGTCCTACTTCCTTGTTCGAGGTTCAATCACCATGCACTTTGGAGGTCTTACTGATGGTTCAAAAGGGTCGACGGTCAAGCACTAAAGGCTTTGTTGACAACTCAAATCACCACGCACCAAGGTCTTATTGATGACTTGTACTAGCAGTTTCACCAACGATCCGTATCGCCAAACACCGAAGGTTTTATTGAGGATCCGAATGATTAAAGATCAAGCACCGAAGGCTTAACGGGTAACCCAAATCATCACGCACTAGAGGTTTTACTGATGGCTTAGGAAAATAAAGTCATACATCAAGGATTTGCGTGACGGTTTGGCTCACCATGCACTAGAGGTCTTAGTGGTGGTCAGAAAATGAAGGTCCAACACTGAAAAATTTACAGATGATCTAGCTCTTCATGCACTACAGGACTTAGTGATGGCTAGAAAATAAAGTCAAACAATGAAGGATTTATTGACGGTCTGGCTCACCATGCACTAGAGGTCTTAGTAGTGGTCATAAAATGGAGGTCCCACACTGAAAGATTTATGGACGACCTAGCTCATCATGCACTAGAGGACTTAATGATGGCCAAAAAATAAAGTCAAACACTGAGGGATTTACTGACGGTTTGGCTCACCATGCACTGGAGGTCTTAGTGCTGGCCAAAAGTAAAGTTAAACACTAAATGGTTTATCGACAAACCGTTCACCATGCAATCAAGGTCTTACGATTGTCAAAAGAACATAAGTCGAGCATTGGAGGCTGCTGATGGTCTGGATTATCATGCACTGGAGGTCTTACTAATTCTCAGAAAATAAAAGTCAAGCACTGGGGGCTACAGATATATTAAAATTTCAACATTGAAGGTTGTCAATTCTGAAATGAATCGGGGCACTGAGGGCCTTGGTGTAGATCTTGAAGTAACACTTGGAGTTTTTGCTGGATGGGCTCTTCTCGGAAGGAACCCTTGATTCTTGCTAGGTGAGTTCCTCTCGTTGGGAACTCTCGGTTCTTTGTTGTGATCCACTTTCCAAGAAGTCATGGACCAAAATCTTTGCTTGATGAAGGTTTGAATTGAAAACTGGCCGGAATCTACTTCTTCCATCGTGAAGTTACATATTAAGGTCTTTGTAAATTTGTTAAAAAGATAAAATGATTGATGCATATGTTAGCATGCCCCTAGTCTAGGGATGTCTAACTATGTGATGCATGAATGAATGCTAATTGAAGACCACTTGAGCGAGTCTTCTTCATCAAGGGAGTTGATTGAAAAATTCTAATCTTGTTTTTTCCCTGGGCCCTATTGCGTCTAGAATACCCCGTCTAACCTTTAGGTTCAAATTTTCAAGGTGTATCTTCTAGATTGTTTTTTCTTGATCTTTGGCCGATTGCTCAATTTGGTCTCGAGAATATCCTCATCATGGGTCACATATATGCCCCAACAAAATTGTTTGCCCCCCAAAAATTGTTGCTTACTCATGTTCTCTTATTGCTAGTAAATTTTGAAATCTTTGTGTGAGATGCTTATTGAGAAAACTGATTTTTTTCTTTTCAAATAGTAAATATATTAGGCTATGCTTATTGCCCCGAATATCAAGTGCACGAACAACACTGAAAGTGGCTTACCGAGGATTGCCCCCAAGGAAATCATGTGTCTAGGAAACCTCGAAAGCTGAATTGATGTTTGAAGATGTGAAGTGCATCTTAGTCAATTTCGATATTTGACCAATTCTACCACGTTTTTTGTGGGGAATTCAATTCATCACATTCCTTTGGCTTGAAATAAATGATGGAGCAAACAACAAATCCTCGAGCTACTCGGCATTGTCATGATTTTGAAAATATTACCATCACTCATGAAGCGAAGAGTTTCGATTAGAATGAGCTTTAGTGGAGTGGCCCAAAAATTCTACACTCTTATCCGAAAAATGTTTATTACCGTGTTTCAACATTGGAGTGCTTTTTGATTAAATTTGAAAAGAATGCCTATTACCAGGCTTTGAAGTGATTTTTTGAAAACGATATTACTGTGCTTTGAAAGTTAAGTCAATTTGTCTTGTTTTGAAAATGCCTATTACTGTGCTTTAAACAATAAATTGCACCGATTTTTTATTATGTGTGGTCCTTAAGGTGAAATTCAAGTCGCATGTTCATAATATCCGTAGCTTAAGATTTCAAATGACACGTACTACTCGGAATCAACCTTCGAGTCAAAGTCAATGTTCCTTGTGCAATTGGTATACGGGGACCCAATAAGCAAAGATATTTACAAAATGAAAAGATTTGAAAAATTGCACCTTTTATTGAAACTTTGAATATGTTACAAAAGAATGAGATCACCACCGTTTTTTTGTTTTTTTAGGTGTAAATTTACCGAGGGGGTGTTCGGGTGCCCCCTAATGCGGAATCACTTACACTGTCTGAAGCAAATGTGGGTCACGGCTTGCCCTTTTTATCGGTCGGGCATCATCTTTGTCGAACATTAGGATATCTTTATTTTGAACTAATGTGATGGGGAAATGCATGTATCTAAATGCAGTATTAGTGTGCAGATGTTAATGCAAGCTACTAACGTGTTGAGATGATGTAATGCAATTACAATGCCAATGAATGAAGTTAACAATGAGTGAATTTCTCATGAGATTAATGTACGATACAACCGCCGCAAATAAAATCAATGTGTGATGCAAATCAGAGCGCAAATGAATCAATGAATGATGCAATTGCCATGTAAATGGCTAAAATTAACGTTGAATAGTCGTTTGATGCAACTATCATGCAAATGAATGAGGTTATTGCTGAATGCTTTAATGATGTAATTTAAATGCTTATATGATGCAATTTAAGTCAAAGTGTGATGATTCTAAAATGAATGCATGTGAATGCAAATGGACAACCTTAAATGCAAAGGCATTGACTTAGACATGGATTCCAATGAACAACACTCACGAATATATGAGAGAAATTTGAAACTTTTAAATATTGCATTTAATTGAGATCTAGGTTACAAGATTTCTTCTCGATTTATGAACGATTTCCACTGTGTCCACCATTCTCGGGTCAATACCTCATGACTGTATAATACAAACGAAAGAATAATGATGTTATATAATATGATGCTGATTCGATGTCAAGTGAAAACATTGGTTAGTAAGAATTAAATATTTACAAATGAAAGACAAAAATATACCCGACATGTCTTAGCACATAATGAACCTTATTTGCATGATATTCTAATTTCTAGGGTTACTACATGGCTCTAAAAGGGGTGGGCTTCTTGGGTTCTACATGCAGTTTTGGTGCTAAAAGGTACTCAAATTGTCCTCCCTGTCCCCTTCTAAAGGGTAGCAAGGCCCCCAGTCATCACCCATTATGGGCTCCTTTCAATCGAGTTCAATTCAAAGGGACCCATTCGCTATGTCCATACGGGAAAACAATATTCCCACGAAAACATAGGGTACTCGAGCCTCTAAGGTACTTACTAGGCTCATATGAAGGAACAATATCTTCACGAAAGCACTAGCGTTTTCCCTCCACTTACACGAACAGCTTTAAAAGTCAGATTTTAAAATGCATTAAAATGAACCTGCATTTCTAAAAAGATGTTAAATTAATTTGAAAATGAACCCGCAAATTCCAATCGAGGCAAAAAGTATTCGACTTGTGGCTTGACTCTCTTTTTGTAAAAACAAAATTTATCCCCAGCGGAGTCGCCAGCTATAGTGACCCTTTTAAAAATCCTTTTTTTTAAAAGTCACTAAAAAATCTCGGCAGTTTTTGAATGAAAAGTTTTTGAAAGTTTTTTTTGAAATTTTGGGGAATTTTGAAAAGTTTTGAAAATTGGAGAATCAAAAAAATGAAAAAAGACTGGTGTCGCCACCGGTCGTTTTAAATGGGGTAGACCAGACACCAAAAATGAAACCAGAGATTCTTTTGAAATAGGGTCCGGGGGTCGGTTATGGATGGGGAAGGATTAGCACCCCCACACCGCCCAAAAATTGGTACCTAGTCAAATACGTTTTGCCTTTAATTGGAAATTTGCGAGTTCAAATTTTAAATTAATTTAAAACCCGTTTAAAAATGCGAGTAAATTTTAATGGCCCTGTTATTCGATAATAAACGAAAGAACCACCCCCACTACGATTGGTACTGGCCACATTTACTATCGAATAAAAGGGCACCGCATTAACAGTTAAATGTCGGATGCAAGAAAATAAAGCGAATATATACATACTTGAAATTAAAGCGTAAATAAAAGGCAAAAATAAAATAAAAGAAAGATCCAAAAAAATGGATCAGATCGAACAAAAAGAAATGCGTAAAATAATGCGGAAATTAAAAAGTTCGGAGAAAGGACTTGATCAAACATAAGATAAAAGCAAAATCCGGAAAGGGACCGGATTAAAAGTAATCCGGAAAAAGGACCGGATCAAAAAAGGGCAACCCGCAAAAGGTCCAGATTGAGCATGAAAAGAAATGAGAAAATTTAAAAAAAATTCGAAATAGGACCGGATCGAACAAAGAACGTAAAATACAATGCGGCAAATTAAATGCGTAAAAATAAAAAAAGCGAGAAAATAAATTGCAAAAATTAAATGTTAGTTGCGGGAATTAAATGTTAGGTGCTAGATGTTAGATAAAACGTGCCATAATAATACAGGTCATCCCGTTGCGGGTCATCGTAAGGTCGAATCGAACAAGAAATAGATAAACAAAATATAAATAAAAGTGATGATATGGTATAATGCAAATAATATTATATAATATATAATACGACATATAAACATATATAATACGTAAATACTATATAATATGTAATAATAATATATAATAAGATAACACATGTATGTATTTATTCGTTTAGCTAGACATATATATATCTACCTATATATATACATAATATATAAAACATAAAAACATAGATAGTATATAATACGACACTAACATAAACAAATATATATAGAAATATACACTATAATATATACATAAAATAAATACATATAACATATACACTGTACTTAACACATAATATACTATATAATATTATATACATGGAATAGTAAATAAAAAGAAAGTAAAACAGAGCAAAAATTAAAGGGACTAAAACGGAGATTAAACCATAAAAATTGAATCAAAATTAAATAAAGGGGACAAAATTTAAGAGTTTCAAAACACCGAAGGACTACGGGAGGGGTTTCAAAAAGTGGAAGGATTTGCGCATGTGATTTAGGGAGACAGAGGTCTTTATTATGAGATTAAACCAAATAAAAAGGACCGACTATTTAAGTTAAAAAAAAGAAAAACCCTCATTTTACACCCGTCCTCAAAATTTGAAGAAACCGATCCTCTGAAAAACAAACTCTCATGTTCTTTCTTTTTTCAAAAACAGGCAAATCACCACTGTATACCGCCGTTAGCGACCAAAAACTCTTTTTTTTTTGTTTTTTAAAAACTAAATCTGAAACCGAAGAAACCAATCCCTTTTTTATTTTGAAAATATTAACCCTTCTTGAGATCTAAAAAAACCAAACTGTGGATATCCTTTTATTTAAAGAAAAAACTTTGAAAAAACCTTCAAGGCCCGGGGCGACCGAGAGCCCTAACAACGGAGGAGCAACAAAGGACGACGAGTTACCGCTTTTGAACTAAAGTCTTTTGATATTTATATTTTTATTCTATTCAAGCAAAAATAAAAACATGTATCCTCGATTTTTTTCCTTTTCATTGATTTTTTTGAACCTCTCCCTGTCTTAGGATTACATGTTGTTTGTTGATTCGGCTTTATAGCCGTGGTTACAAAGGTAAAATCAAAATGAAAAATCTGGCTTATGTTGTTGTTTGATCTGTGTACTGTTGCCCTCATTTTACAGGTTGCATGCGTACGGAGGAGAGAGAAGGCCGATTATTTTTTGGCCGGACGTGACTATGTGGGCTACTGTAGAGCCGAAGAACAACGCGTGGTCGCGACTCGGCCACTGAAGAGCCAGAGAGAGATCTGCACGCACGCGTAGAGAGTTGAGTGGTCGCGCGTGTAACACGTAGAGAATCTGGAAGCTTTCCAGCTTTTAATCTGGGCCACTAGATCAAGATTTGATCTAACGCTCCTTGTGTGGCTGTGCAATAAAATAAAAAGGCATTTGAATAGATTTAGGGTTTTAGGATTCGGGCCACAAACAAGACTTGTAATTAATATATTAATATTATTTTTGGGTTTTTATGATTTGTAAATGGACTTTAATTAAAACATTTTTAGTTTTTTTTAGTTTTATTTAATTATATGTTATTTAATTTTTAGTTTTTTTGTTATTGTTTTTGTTTAATACTGGTAATACTAATAATAGTATATAATAATAATATAATCATAATATAATAAAATAATAAAATAGTAATAATATAGTAATATAATATAACTAAAAGGTAATATTATACTAATGATGAAATTTTTGTGTTTTTTTTGAAAATACCAATAACATTAATAATTAACAACGATGATAATATAATAGATATATATTAGTATATATAAGCTCAAGTTAGAAAAATAAAGCCCGAACAAAATTAATGATTACAGTTAGCTACAGATTATACAGAGTTTGATGTCCTGGTTTCTTGAGCTAAGGACATAGAATAGAATTTGGGGTTGTCTGCTCGTTCTGGGAGTTCTTCTGCGGGAAAAAGGAGTATTGAACCTAATGTCAGAAAAGATCGATACAAGAGGCATAGAGATAGATGGTACCATCCAGAGCAGAGACGCTGAGGAGATGGTACTGGACGTGTATACCAGGGTCAGAATACTCATGATTGAGTTCCCGAGTGTAGGAGATTTGGTAGAAGGCATTCGGGGGAGTGTGAGATGCTCATGGCACTTGTTGGAGCTGTGGATCACATGATCATATCAGACGAGACTGTCCACAGTTAGCCAGGGAAGGTCATGTTCTTGTACCTGCTGTTGTGCCATCTATGGGTCGTAGGCATGGCTGTGGACATTTCTAGCGTAGGGAGGATGGACAGAGAGTGGTGGCTCATACCGTAGCAGTTCAGCCTAAGAGTGGTGGACCAACAAGGGTGGGAAGGAACGATACCGACGTGATTGCAGATACCTTTTTTTGCAGTCCATACCCATACTTGCTTTAATTGATTCTGGTTATACACATTCATACATCCTGCACGAGCATGCTAGTTTGCTTGACATTTTGTATAGGTTTTAGATGTTGGTATAAGGGAGACTAGTTCATTTGGAGGGATATATGGTCGCCAGGAGGGTGTATAGGAGGTGTCCTTTGATAGTTCAAGGGCATGTATTTGCGGCTGACCTGATGGAGTTACCATTTTTCAGTTTTGATGTGATCTTAGGGATAGATTGATTGTTTGAACATAGGGCCGTAGTTTATTTTGAGATCAAGCGATTTTCACTGATGCTTGCAGAGGATTACGAAGTAGTGGTTGTGGGTGAGAATGTCAAATTCTTATCCAATGTTGTTTTAGCTTTGGAAGCGCGAAAGGTGATGGAAGTTGGGGGTCAAGCATACCTAGCTTATGTTATGAATCCTAATATGAAAGAAGTGCGTGCCTAAGATATTCGCATAGTTTGTGACTTTCCAAGAGTGTTTTTGGAAGAGTTGTCTGGTTTACCATTGGACAGAAAAGTGGAATTTTACATTGAGACGTACGCGGATACGACTCTGGTGTCGATTGCACCGTATCGAGTGGCACCTAAAGAGTTGAAGGAGTTGAAGACGTAGTTATAGGAGTTGGTGGATCGTGGTTTCATTCAATCAAGTGTGTCACTATAGGGAGCACCAGTGTTGTTTGTGAAAAAGAAAAATGGCACGATGAGAATGTGCATTGATTATCGACACCTGAACAAGTTGATGATTAAGAATAAATATCCTTTGCTGAAGATTGATGATTTGTTTGATCAGTTTTGGGTTACTATAGTGTTTTCTAAGATTGATATGAGGTCTGGGTATTATTAGTTGAAGGTGAAGGATAAAAACGTACCAAAGACAACTTTTCGCACGATTTATGGGCATTATGAGTTCTTAGTGATGCCGTTTGGGTTGACAAATACACCGACATCATTCATGGATATGATGAATCAGGTGTTCTAGGAATTCTTGGATCAGTTTGTGGTAGTGTTCATCAATGACATTCTTGTGTACTCTCATACCGAGGAAGATCACGATCGACATCTACGGATTGTGTTGCAAGTTTTGTTGGACAATAAGGTTTATGCCAAGTTGAGTAAATGTGAGTTTTGGATCAAGCAGATGATTTTTCTTGGTCAAGTTGTTTCGGCTGAGGGTATTCACGTAGATCCGCAAAAAATTGAAGTTGTTGTGAAGTGGAAGAAACCAAAGTCGGTGTCGGAGGTTCATAGTTTCTTAGGGTTGACAGGATATTACCGACGTTTTGTGGATGGTTTCGCGAGGATTGCTGCTTCTTTGACGAAAATGTTACAAAAGTATGTGATTTTTGAGTGGTGGAGAGTAGAAAACAAGCTTTTGATAAGTTGAAGAAAGCTTTGACGCAAGCTCCAATATTGATTCAACTTGAGTTGGGGAAGGAGTTTGCTATGTATAGCGACACATCCTACGTGGGTTTGATATGTGTGTTGATGCAGGAAAGAAGGGTTATAGCTTATGTATCTAGACAGTTGAAGGTGAATGAGTGCAACTATCCTACGCACGATATTGAGCTGGCTATGGTGGTATTTGCGCTGAAATTTTGGCAACATTATCTATATGGTGAGAACTGTACTATGTATACGGATCACAAGAGTTTGAAATATATGATGTCGCAAAAGGAGTTGATTCTTAGGCATTGGAGATGGTTGGAGTTGCTTAAATATTATGAGTTGATGATCGAGTATCATTCGGGTAAGGCTAATGTTGTAGCCGATGCTTTGAGTAAGAAGGCTGCAGTTGAGTTGAGGGCGATGTTTGCTCGGTTGAGCGTAACGCACGATAGTCTTTTGTTGGCTGAGTTACAAGTGAAGCCATCATTGTTGCACTTAATCAAGGAGAAGAAACCGTATGATGAATCATTGGTACCTTATGTTAAGGATATTATGGAAGGTAATCAAACAGAGTTTTGCTTTAGCGAGAAAGGTGTTTTGTGTTATAAGGATCGGGTGGTGGTGCTAAAGGATGAAGAGTTGAGGCATACTATCTTGGCTGAGGCACATTCGAGTCATTTTGCTATGTATCTGGGGAGTACAAAAATGTATCAAGACTTGAAGGATGAGTATTTCTGGGTTGGTTTGAAAAAGGATGGTGCGGATTATGTTGCTCGTTGTATGGTTTGTCAACGCGTTAAAGCTGAACATTAGTTTCCTTCGGGGTTGTTGCAACCATTGAGGATTCCAGAATAGAAGTAGGAGAGAATTACCATGGATTTTGTGTTTGGTTTACCTTTGACGCCCTCAAAGAAGAATTCTGTTTGGGTGATTGTGGATAGGTTTACGAAGTGTGCACATTTTCTGGCTATGCATACGATGTATACTTTGGACAAGCTAGCAGAGTTGTATATTGTTGAGATTGTGTGGTTTCATGGAGTGCCAAAGTCTATTGTATCAGATAGAGATCCACATTTTAAAATGAGGTTTTGAGAGTCTTTTCATAGGGCTTTGGGTACGTGGTTGAATTTCAGTACCTCGTATCATCCTCAAACGGATGTTCAATCTGAAAGTGTTATCCAAGTGTTGAAGGATATGTTGCGGTGTTGCATCAATGATTTCCAAGCATCTTGGGAGAAGTAGTTACCGTTGGTAGAGTTTTCCTATAACAATAGTTATTAGGCTAGTATCCAGATGGCACCGTACGAGGCTTTGTATGGTAAAAGGTGTCGCATGCCACTTTGCTGGGCAGAGGCAAGAGAAAAGTATGTTTTTTTTGCCGGGTGTGTTGAAGGATACCAATGATAAAGTGAAGCTTATAAGTGATCGTTTGAAGGCTACTTTAGATCAGAAAAAGTTATATGCTGACTTGAAGCGAAGAGAGATTGAGTATGTGGTTGGTGATCGTGTGTTCCTAAAGGTTTCGCCTTGGAAGAAAGTGATAAGGTTTGGAAGGAAGGGCAAGTTAAGCCCTAGATTTATTGGGCCATATGAGGTGTTAGAGCGTGCTGGTCCAATTGCGTATAGGTTGAGGTTGCCTGTTGAGTTGGAGAAGATACATGATGATTTCCATGTGTCGATGCTTCGGAGGTATAGTCGGATCCTTAACATGTGATGCCTTTTGAGGAGATTGAGTTGAATTCAGATTTGAACTATGTTGAGAAGCTGATGAGAATCCTAGATTCAAGTAGCAAGGTACTTCGTGGTAAGACCATACAGTTGGTGAAGGTGTTGTGGCAACATCGTAGTGTCGAGGAAGCCACTTGGTAAAGCAGGGAGGACATGATGAAGCAGTTTCCTCACCTTTTTCTGCTAGGTAAATTTTGAGGACAAAATTTCGTAAGAGGGGGAGAGTTGTAACGCCCTGAAATAGGGCCTAGATGTTAATCGAATCAGGTAGACGGTTTAGGGAACCAAATTAGGCAGTTCGATTTAGTTTTGGGAATTATATTCTAATAAATTGTTTTTGGCTAAAATAAAATATGGAAAATGATAGAAAATACTTAATTAATATTTTAAGTATTTTTGGTAAGTTCAATTTGAAGTAATTAAGTCTAATTTTGGGATATTTTGGTCTAATGGCTAAAATGTAAAGTTTTCAAAACTATTTTTGGTGACTAAATCGTAAAAGGGTCAAAACTTAGAATCATTAAGGAGCTATTTGAACAAACTTTTCCATCAGATTTTCCCTTAATTTAGGCTATTTTAAAAGTGTTTTAATTGGTTTTTAATATTAAAAGAAATAGATTTAATAAAAGGATTTTAATTTCCTAAAATCACTTTCTTGCATAACTAACTTTGATATCTCTTTTCTCTCAATTTTCTCAGCAGCCAAACTATCAAAATTCTTCCAAAATTTCCAGGAATCAATCCTATTTAATTTCCTTTTTTATTTTTCTACTTGATTTCCTTTGATTCTTGCAACAAAATCTACTTGGATTTCAACCAATCTTTGCCAATTAAGGGAGAAATTAGCAATTAGAGGTGATTTTCGTTTCTCTCCTCTAATTAAAGGTTCTTTATTGAAATTCCCAAGTTCTTGATCCTTTACAATTGATTTATGTTATGGAATTATGATTTAAACATGGATTTGGTAGTTAAATTGAGTTTTTATATGGAAATTTGTTGGATATTGTTTTGAATCTATTTTGTGATGAATCTAATTGATTTAGATCTTTATTTATATGATTTTTAATGTTGAAAGAAGTGATAAATTAAAGAATCCCGAAACTGGGCTTTGTTTAGATGTGGTTTGATGATAATTTTAGTTGTTTTAGAGGGTTTTTGATGTGTTCTTGTGAGGTGAAGTTGTGTTGTTGATTGCTGGAAATTATAAGTGTAGGGATATGTTTCAATTCTCTGTTTTGATTGGGTAAAGAAAGGGAGTTGAATCCTATTGCTTTTGGAGAGGTTACGAAAGCTTGATTCTCGTAACGGCTAGCGAGCTTTGGATTGTTGGTGAGTCGAAACACATGTTACTGCTTTTAAAAGGTTTGAAGATGGTTGTTGGAGTTTAGATAAAGTTTGAAACACTTATCTAAGCTCGAAAGTAAGTATTGGTTGAGCTCTCTCTCGATTTTGATTTTGCAAAATAAAATCTCATGCACATGATGATCATATATGATGACTAATGAGAATGGTATATGGTTTATAAAAGTATTTCATGTTTACAAAAATACATGGTTTGATGTATTTGAAATTGTATTGATTTGATGCATATGTAAAACAGTGAAGTAATGTTGTTTTAATGAATATATTGGTAAGTGGCTGAGTTTAAAATGTTATCGGGTATAGTTGGCTAGCCATAGGGTTTAAAGTGCACTATAATAATTTGCCTCATTTGTGTCAAGGTGGGTAATTGTTCCATTGCTCCACCATGAGAACCGCAGTGGTCGAAGTGGGTAATTGTTCTATTTTCTCTCGCTGGTGGATTTATACATCATAATCGTTGAGGTGGTTAATTGTTTCGTTGCTCCTATTCGAGGATGTATGTGAAGTGGTCATAGGAACCACTTGGTAAATCCGTGTATCCGATGTGTTTTCTTAAATGAAATGGTTCTAGTTTTTAGTCACTTGTAAGCCAATATCTGAGATAATGTATCATGAGAAGTGGATTATATTTGTGTAATGTGATTTATACATGAGATGCTCTTTAAGCTTGTTATAGAGATTTTGGCATATGAAACTTAAATTGATGTTTGAGATAGAATCCATGATACATGTGTTGCCAATGAGGTAATTGTGCATATTTAAAGAGGTTCCAAAAACATGAGATGTTTTTGCCATGAGACTTATAATTTGTTTTGAATTAAAATGATTTTAAATGCATTGATGAGTGTTTTTGAGATTTCCCTCACTAAGATTATAGCTTACGCTCTCTTTTCTAATCAATACAGAGAAATAGGCTTCTCGGACAGCAAGTACGCAAGAGGGGATCTAAGAGTTGAGACATTTTAAACGTATGGTTTTATACATGCTAAGTAGTAATAAGAGGCAATGTGACAAAGTTGTATTTGAGAGGTTTATTTTGGATACTATCTGTTTGTACAAGTTTGGTTTGATGTTTTGGACTTGTATGATGCATATTGTTTGATTTTGAGGGGTTTGGGAACACTATGCATGCTTGGGTAGAAACTACGTCTATAGGAATTATGTTTGAGCTTGAGATGTTGTGTATGTTCTTTTACCATGCTGCTATGTTTGGAAAATTGATGCTTGTGGAGTTATATGACGATTAGATATAGTTTGGAGTATGCTAGATTGAGCCAAAGTGTCATATGTTAGACCAAGAGGTCATTACAGGTATGTCCGTACCGATATGAGTCCTCAGGGATCGGTACGCGAGGACCTTTCTCGGCTCAATCTGGAAAAAAATGCCTTGGTGTACCGACACGACTAGGGACCGTATCGGTACGCATTGATGAAATTTGGCTTGGTGTCGGTACACGAGAAATCGTATCGGTACGCCCTTTGGCTACTGGAATTTTGATTTTCAAAAATGGCATATCTGTACCGATACGCATGGGGACTGTATTGGTATGCCTTTGTATTTTGTACCAGTCGTTATTTTTGTTAGGATGCCTTCTGAAGTTTGTATTTTTGCAATTTAGTCTCTGTTTTAAAATTATGCAATTAAATGAGTTTGAATGGTTATTTTAAGTTGAGATTTAACCTATTGGTATGTAACATGACTAATTAAGGATCGATAACTTTAATTTCATGAAATTCCCCTCAATTATCAAAAATTACATTTTAGTCCTTGTAGCGCGAATTCGTAAAATTGAATGTCAATTCGACGCCCGATTGAGTTGTAACTTTCACCATAACCCGCATGATCACCTTAAGACTTAAATATGAATTTAGATAAGATAAAAGGAAAAATGACCGTTTTCAAGGTAAATCTTCTGGGTTCGGCAAACCCTAATATAGCTCGCTCGGTTTGATCTTGCGACTAGACCGGGTCAAGGGGGTTACAAATATTGTTTGAAAATTTTTCATCTTTCTGTCTCTTTCTCATTCTCTCTTTGGTTTTTATTTGGAGAAAATTAAGTTTAATTTTACATACAAATAAATTTACGCTGAAACAAGGAAAAGCATCGTCTTAACCTTAATAGTTTTGAAACTTTAAACCAGAAAACTTTATTAATAAAAAAAGTAAATCAAGAACATAACCTTTCAAAGGTTTCAAACATAAAAAAACAATAAAAAAGAAAACGACAAATCCAAAAAAAGCTAAAGGGTTGCTCTAGTTAGACTAAACACTTCATATTTTTTACCTTAGTAAAACTCTGAAGTTCGTTGTAAGAAGAGTGTCTAGGAGTTGTCAAAAAATGAACTAGATAAAATACCCATTAAAAAACTGCAAATACCATTCACTTTGATCTTATAGGCGCCAATCTGATACACAATTCTGATTACATCACCAAATAACCACAAAAAGGATCAAACTATCCATGACCACCGACAAAACCAAATCAGAAACAAACATCGCGAGGATCTCTACACAATCGTCAAACGGCTGCAAAGGTATGTTGAAAATTTGTCACAAGACAGAGATGTGTCATAAGACAAATATGTGACATAAAGGTAAAGAAAATGTGTACTACAAAGACAGAGAAAAGAAAGAACAACAAGATGTACTAAAAGTAGAAAACCAAAATGCATAGAATTTTATTAAAAACTAGAAAATATAAAAAAATAAAAACCAAAGCGATGTAGAGGAAAACATGAAGAAGATAGAACATCGACGATCGATGGCTAGTACCAAGGCTGGTGTGGCCGCGCTAAAACAAAGTTAAAAAATGAGCAAGTGGCTGAGACTTGGGAAGAAACCTAATGGCTAGGGTTTTTATATTTTCCAAAATCCTATATTATAAATCTTTCATGGCCTTAACCTTAATAGTAACTACAAGTTAAAACGAATATAATAAATAGAGTATTCTACATTTTCACTACATCTTTTGATGTTGTTCTAAGCATTTGCAAGCATTTATGAAGTCTTTTACTCCTATTTTGTATTTGTTATGTCTTGAGTCTTAACAAGGTTAAATTAGTGTTTTTAGTTGATTTATCACCTTATTATGTCCCTATATTTTCAAAATGATTCTAGTGCTCTAACATTGTCAATAATGGGAAATAGAACCTTCTCCGGCTGATGAAATGCTACCTATAATGCGATCACAAGTGAGTTAATCTATAGTACTCAAAGTCGGATCGATGATGCCATAATCATCACTGGACGCCAGCCATACGAAAGCGATTAGAGGATTCACGTGACACTAGAGGACAAAAGAGTTTGTTATAGGGAGCATTTTATTTACTGAAAATACAGAAATTTTTTTATTGGCTAAAGCTTTGACTTTGGGACAATTAGGGCATAAAAGGCACACAAAAGACTTTGGAAAAACGAGGTTGGATAATTCCAATTATTCCTGTAATGACCCAAATTTCCAAGTCAATGATTGCATGTTAACCCATGTTATGGACCTTCTTGTTGGTTGGAGTAATTAGACCCAATGGGTCAAGTTTGGGCCTTATTGGTTGAGATTTGAGCTACATGGGCTTGGGTAGTGACCATTTTGTGACGAAGGTGAATGTGGATGGTCTTATGTGGGAATTTGACCCATTTTTAAATAAAAGGCTGACCACCCTTTATTATTTTGTCTTTCGTATGGGGAAAGGGGGAAACATAGTGATATCATCGCCCTTTCTTCTTCTTTTTTTTTCTATCAACTCCTCCATAGAAACTATATCTTCCAAAGCCTAAAACCCAAACCTTTACCTTCCAAACTTTTATTTTGAGATTTGTGAGTGAAGGAAAAGTTAATCACTATTTCAAGAGCTTCATGAAAGTGGTATTCTTTTCTTAAAATATGAGTTCTCCATTTATGGGTTTCTTTGAGGATTTAGCTTTTAGGGTTTCTCTCATTTTTCCAAGCTTGCTAATCTGTACCTAGAACTCTTTTTAGTGCTTTGTTTAAGTCTTGATTCGTTTCCTTGTTGTGAGGTAAAAAGGAGGTGTTTTATGGTTTATTCAAGTTGAAGCCAAAAACAAAAAGTTAAGGATTGTGAGTGTGCAAGCAAATTTGGGTTAGTTGCTAAAAGTTCAGTACATATTTGACTCATACTCTTCATAAAGATTATAAAGTGATTGTTTTTATTGATGCTATAGTTTAAGATTGCTAGTTGGGTGTTTGGTAGCTTAGGGCATTATTAATGGTGAAATCTGGATTAGATGTTAATAGGGTGTAAAAAGGGTAGCAAACCACCCTAATCAACTCCCATAAAATGTAGGATTGAGTTATAGGGTTAAGGGTTATGTTTTGAAGGCTTGGGAAGTGATTAGGGTAGCAAACCACCCTAATCAACTCCCATAAAATGTAGGATTGAGTTATAGGGTTAAGGGTTATGTTTTGAAGGCTTGGGAAGTGATTTTTCAAGCCTTGGAAGCCAATTCTAGGCTTCAGAATTGGTACACAGGGAGCCCATACCAATACCCTATGTTTTGATTGACGAACAAAGGCCAAAGTGAAAGGGAGTATCGGTACGGGTTAGGGACGTATAGGTACCCTTGATCCACTAAAATTCTAGTGTGCAAAATGTGTACTGAAATGATTAGGGGTTTATCGATACTATAGGCGTACTGATACTCGATGCTCAAGTACCAGTACTAGGTGTTGATTTTCCTTTTCTTTCATGAAGCCGTGTATCGATACAGAAAGGGTGAATATCGGTACCCACTGTATTGTATCAGTAGACGAGGGTGTGTATCAGTACTTCCTGGGCAATCTACTCAAGAAATATGAAGTTGAGTTCGAGTAGGTGGAAAATTGTAGGAAACAAATTAGTAGGTCCCTAGTGAGGTTTAATGACCTGTAAAACTAAGAAATAGATGTCTTACCCCAGAATGTGAGTGTGTTGAGTAGAAGGCTTACCTAATTGGCTAGAAATTTCATATGAATAGATGTAAGTATGAATAATACATTCCATAACATACCACAAGTTTGGTAAATGATAATTCAGAAGATATCAATGTTGGTCGATGTCATGCATTGGGGGCATTTGCTTGATAGCTTGGCTTGGTGCCACTTACCTCTTGGTGAGGTGTATGAATGCTCAGGGAGCATGTAATATCTTATGATCGTGGTAAAGGAATTCGGATGTCCTAAGAGTCAGTACTATGGTACTTATATTAAGGGGATGTGTACTCGGGCTGAGTGATCAAGCACATCCGGCTTACCCACAGGCTGAGTGATCTGGGTGTGGTTAGAAACCTATCCGTGTCTTTGGTGATCTGGATAAGGTATTAAACTCGATAGGTTGAGTGAGCTCCAGTAAACTGATAGGCCGAGTGACCTTAGGTGAAGACTACTCTTGGCTAATATGATCCAAGTATGTCTAGGAGATATTTGTGGCTATAATGATCTGGATATGGTCTATCTAACCTGAAGGCTATGGAACACGGGTAACCCGATGGTTGTGTGAGCACGAGAAAAGTCGGGCTTTGTTGGCCATTATATAGATGATGTATGGATATTTTATGTATGCGGTGTAGATGCTATAAATGATAGCTTATGTACCCGATGGCTGAGTGATCAGGGTACGATATGAATTAAATAATTGGGCTATGTGAGATTGAGTATCTCGATAAGCTATGTGACCTCGAGTTTGGCAACACATGTGGAAGCATGCATGATTTCTTGTAAACTTATTGATGCATTAAGATAGGTGATCTAAGAGCTCTAGCTAGTGTAGACTAGATGATAACCCATAAATAGTGAAAGCCTTATATATGCTCTCTAAACTATTTTGATCTTGCTTGCTTATTTATGATAATCACGAATTATGGTAGAGTAGAAATGTACCAATTAGCTTTGTTAGCTCAGTATGCATGCAATACCCCAATATTAGCTTAGTGACTAAAATGCAAGGAATTAAAAGTTAGCGATTTTAGTTTAGTGACTAAAATGTAAAATTTTAAAGTGTGGTGCCCAAAGTGAAAAGATGGGAAAAGTTTAGGGACTAACATGGTAATTTTCCCAATTAATATTTTTATGGCAAAAATGAATAATTTATTCCGATATAAGAATTTTGGTGGGAATCAGATTTTTGGTTCGGGATTTGTGTGAAAAGCTATAAAGGAAATAAGTTTCAGAAATTTATTCGAATAATTGTTCGAACTCAGAAAATTATGAAAATTTTATGGAAGCCTTAGAAAGACTTGAAGATTATGATAGTATAGTTTTTTAATCGTTTTTATTCGATTTAAATTCGATTCTACTCAATAATTGGTGAAATAGGTGAAATGGCATTTTTGAAGATAAGTGGGTTCATTAAGGGTAAAAAGGTCATTTCACCCTTACTTTTTGTTTATTATTGATTATTTTGGATAAGAAAGGACATGTGTTGGCATAGGATTGGTTATAACTCAAGGGTGTAATGGTCTTTTGACTATTAAAGATTTATATTAATTAAATTTGGTGTATATTATGCCATTTGGCATAATTAAAGAAAAAAAGTAAAAAAAAATTTCTTCTTCTTCCCCAAGGCTGCCGAAACTCCATAGCTAGATACAGATAAAGATCAAGGTCGTACTAATAGACCGGGAAAAGAAAAGTTTGAGACTAATCGAATAGTAAAAAGGGGCATTATAAGGCAAAGGTGAGTGCATATATGTTTTTTGCATGGTACTTTATTTTAATGATTTACAAATTATGGCAGTATACCATGAATATTATAAAGCATATTGGGGTATGAACTGCTCCAATATAAAATGTTTTACGTGATGTATGTATGGATATTGTGTTATTTGCCCTTAATTGCAGGAAATGTTTTTAAGGTTGCCCTTGGTAATGTAAAAATATATTATTCGATTATGGATTAGGTGATTTAAAGGCATCACCAATCATATAAGTTGGTTAGTTGGTTTAAAGGCACCATCAACCGTATAAGTTGGTTAGTTGGTTTAAAGGCACCACCAACCATATAAGGCATTCTACGAGTTAATGACACTTGAAGAGTATTATAAGGTTATTGACACTTAAATGTGTATCATAAAGTTATCGGCACTTTAAAGTGTCATATATGTTATAGGCACTTTATTGTGTATGCAAGCAATAAAGAATAGTACTTTTAAAGTACTTAATATTTATCTTGGCTATATTCTGGTATTATGAAGTATGTATTTTTTTTATAAATATTAGGTTTTTGGAAAGTATCATGAATTATAAAGATTTTATATATGTTACTTATTTATGCCTCACTAAGTTATACTTAGCATGTATTTCTGTAATACTCGTAGGTAAACTGGAGTAGGATTGGACAGAGTTTTGCATCAAATATTTTATGAAGACATAAAGTTGTCAGGTTATTTTCAGTACTTATGACATCCTGGTTTTATATGTGAATAGTTGCATGTACGAAATAACCTGTTTAATTTGTTAAAAGATAAACCAGCCTACCTTGTAATGATTTTGTTTATGTATAATGAATAGTATGTGATATGTATAACTTCTGCGTTTTTATGTTAGAACTTAGTTTTAATGTTATTGTTATCCATCGTATTAATTGAAAAATTTGAAATAGCCCTGATTCTTAAGGTAAAATAATTTTTAATTTACTGTGAATTTATGACTCGTGTTCGGTGTACGAATACGAGAAGGGTGTGTTACATTTATTGGTATCAGAGCTACAGGTTTAGCCGGTTCTGGATTGATTTGAACTCAAAGAAAGTGTTTTAAATAGTACATGCCACTAGGATGTTGTAATTACTTGGAAATGATACTTGTTTGATTGATGCAATTGCTTATTAGTTTAAGTGAATGTTATGATTACAAATGTCGGAGGGAGTAGGATCCCGACATCTTGCTCGACAAATGGGGCCTGAAAATGCCCTAGAAGCCGGAGATACCAGTACAAGATCATGGTATATTTTTACAGGCTTTGGATGCCTTAATAAATAGACCTCCTCGTATTTCTGTACCTAAAGAGTTAAAGAAGTTGCAAGCTCCCAATTGTATTGTTGACAGTGATGGAGACCCAATGTCCGTTGATTTCTGGCTGAATGATATACATACCATATTGACTCGGATTAACTGTGATGACCGAGGAAAGTTGGAAGGTGTGGTTTCCTTATTGAGGGAACAAGCTTTGGTCTGGTGGAATAACATCACTGTTCGTGTTCATGAAGAGGTGAACTGGCAGTTTTCCTCCGTGAGTTTAGGAGGAATATATTGGAGATGCCTTCATTCGAGAAATGAGGCAGCGGTTCCTAGACCTTAAACAAGGAGATCGCTCGGTGTATGAATATGAATGCGAGTTTAATAGATTGAGTAGGTTTGCTTCTGAATTGCTACCAGACGAGAGAACTATCACTGATAGTTTTATAAGTGGTCTAGATGTCAGATATTAAGAGGTGCTGGTGGCTATTATTCCCAGGGATTTTCAAGAAGTAGTTAATAGAGCTAAAGCAATGGAGATTGTCCAAGAGAAGGCTGAAAGAGAATCCCAGGGTCAGAAAGAAGTACTGAGATATCTTTTACTTCACAATCATCAAAGCGAGGTAAAAGATATTCACAACAGGAAATATTTGAATTTTCAGCACCCCAAGAACAAGCAAAACAAGCTGAAAAATTCAAAAATACTTCGACAACAACAAAGAATTCTAGAAATCAACAAGTTCCTCCCCGACGTGAGAATTGTAATCGGAAACATTTTGGGGAGTGTCGAAAGATCACATGAGTATGTTTATGCTGTGGCGAGATTGGACATTTTAAACGTGACTTCCCAAATCAAGGTAATAGATTGGTTCAAATAGAAAGATCTGTTGGATTGCAAAGAGGCAGAAGTTGAGGATATGTAGGATCATCCAGAACGGGTTCTCGAAAAGAGATTGAAGCTGCTGCAGAACGAAATGATCGAGCTTCAGCTAGAGTTTATCATATTCAGACATATGATAATAGAGACGACAGAGAAGAACCTGATATTGTTACAGGTATGTTCTAAAAGTTCGAGGATGAATTTTCTTAAGGGGGAGAATTATAATAGCCCAATATTAGTTTAGCGACTAAAATGCAAGGAATTAAAAGTCAGTGGTTTTAGTTTAGTGACTAAAATGTAAAATTTTAAAGTGTGGTGGCCAAAGTGAAAAGATGGGAAAAGTTTAGGGACTAACATGGTAATTTTCCCAATTATTTTTTATGGAAAAAATGAATAGTTTATTCCTGTATAAGAATTTTGGTGGGAATCAGGTTTTTGGTTCGGGATTTGTGTGAAAATCTATAAAGGAAATAAGTTTCAGAAATTTATTCGAATGATTGTCCAAACTCAAAAACTTATGAAAATTTTATGGAAGACTTAGAAAGAGTTGAATAATATGATAGTATAGTTTTTGAATCATTTTTATTCAATTTAAATTCAATTCTACGCAATAATTGGTGAAATAGGTGAAATGGCATTTTTGAAGATAAATGGGTTCATTAAGGGTAAAAAGGTCATTTCACCCTTACTTTTTGTTTATTATTGATTATTTTGGATAAGAAAGGACATGTGGTCGCATAGGATTGGTTATAACTCAAGGGTATAATGGTCTTTTGACTACTAAAGATTTATATTAATTAAATTTGGAGTATATTATGCCATTTGGCATAATTAAAGAAAAAAATTTAAAATTTTTTTCTTCTTCTTCCCTAAGGCTGCCGAAACTCCATAGCTAGATACAGATAAAGATCAAGGTCGTACTAATAGACCAAGAAAAGAAAAAGTTCGAGACTAATCGAATAGTAAAAAGGGGCATTATAAGGCAAAGGTGAGTGCATATATGTTTTTAGCATGGTACTTTATTTTAATGATTTACAGATTATGTCAGTATACCATGAATATTATAAATCATATTGGGGTATGAACTGCTCCAATATAAAATGTTTTACTTGATGTATGTATGGATATTTTGTTATTTTCCCTTAATTGCAGGAAATGTTTTTAAGGTTGTCCTTGGTAATGTAAAAATATATTATTCGATTATGGATTAGGTCATTTAAAGGCATCACCAATCATATAAGATGATTAGTTGGTTTAAAGGCATCATCAACCATATAAGTTGGTTAGTTGGTTTAAAGGCACCATCAACCGTATAAGTTGGTTAGTTGGTTTAAAGGCACCATCAACCATATAAGGCATTCTTCGAGTTAATGACACTTGAAGAGTATTATAAGGTTATTGACACTTCAATGTGTATCATAAAGTTATCGGCACTTTAAAGTGTCATATATGTTATAGGCACTTTACTGTGTCTGCAAGCAATAAAGAATAGTACTTTTAAAGTACTTAATATTTATCTTGGGCTATATTCTGGTATTTGTAATCACTCATTTTCGCTTGTAAATACATATTAGTATTGCATGTATATTTATTATATTATATGCATGAATGTTACTAATATATATAAGGTGTGGTGTGTGCATGTATATTATAAGCTATGTATGTATACGTATTAAGGGTGTATGCATGTCGCGTACATATCTATTTAGTACGAGTGTATTTGTTTAATGTATATAGATGTTATGTTAATTATGGGTATGATTATATGTACGTATGCTAGAATGTTATATTAATTAATGTTTGTATAATATAAGTATACGTTTGCGTATGTATGTGTATGTATTATAATACTAATTATATTATTATTAATGGGCTGATATAAAATGAAATCAAAAAAATTAAATATATTAAACCCAAATAAAAATGAAGTCCAAGTCCAATTACAAATAAATTACAAGGCATGGTTGGCCCAAACCCAAACCTGATCTAATTACAATTATGGTGTGCAGGTGACTGTGGGCCGTTGGATCAAGATCTGATCCAACGACCATGATCCAACCATGAAGTCAAAAATATCTGCCAACCGCGTGTTCCACACGTATGGACCATTCGAGTGCCACGTGCGCGTGTGGTCCACGCGCGGACGCTTTGATATCCCACGCGCGCGTAAGATCCACGCGTTCTGACTCCTCGACTGCGGAGCTCCACGTGGCAAGATCTGGAGCCGTCTCATCAAATCGAGGCTTCATCCAGGCCGCTCGTCCTTCAAGCCATCTCGACCGTTAGATCAGATATGATCTAACGGCCGAGAACGCGTCTGGCCGTTGGCAGAACACCCATACCGCCACCATGCCGATATTCAACTACCGTGCTCAGAACATGCCAAATACAAGAAGCAACAAATTGTCAGTCCAAATCTGAAAAAGCAAGATGTAACTTGCACCAAAACAAAGACAAGGATATATATGAAACGAGGACTTTTGTAACAGGGAGAGTGGAACAGAGAGGGGGTAACAAAAAAAAATAGGGGAGAGAACAGAGATCTTCTAACAAAAAAAACCGAAAGTTGTAACCAGTCAAGTGATAATCGAAAGTCAGTCCAGTGGTAAACACTTGTTTCTTTTTCTCATTTTTTTTACATGCGTATACAAAGAGATAAACACAAAAAAAGAGAGAAGAAATCTTACCGTCGCCGTCCGTGTGTCTCCCTTCCTCAGTGACAAGCCTTTTGGCTTCCCCAAGCCAGAGATGGTGAACTGAAGGAAGGGGAAGACCCCCGGTAGTTTTGTTTTAGGATTAAAAGTGTTTTTTTTGTTCGTATTTCCTAGATCTAGGGCGAATAGAGGTGTATCCTCTGAATCCAACCTCGGATTCGTGTCGAGGATGGAAAGGGGGTTATTTTGGTGTGTTTTGGAGGCTCGCCGGCGGCGGAGAACACAGCGGCCGGCCGCCGAATTCTGGGTTTCAGGGGATAGTTGAGAGAAAACGAAGAACATGGGTTATTAAAAAACTGAAGAAATGAAACGAATGGCCAAAAATTTGATTTCGGCCTAAAAAGAGGGCTTATATAGGTGTTATTATTTTTTGAAATGGGTAAATCACACACTTAATCCCCCCGCGTTTTCAATATTTTCGTTTTTGTCTTGCCGTATGGTATAATTACAATCCCAGTTCCCCTGATATTTCAAAATCTTGTAATCCAGTCCCTAAATTACACCGAATCAGTTTTCAAATGGTAAAATTACGCCTTTAGCCATCCCGCGTTTTTGAACTTTTCATTTTGGGTCTGCCCCTTGGTCTAATTATAGTTTTGATCCTTTTAGGTTCTGTTTGTTTCGCATTTTCGTCCCTAAATTACATATTATTGTTCTTTAATTTCTGCCACTGACTTTTATTTTTCTTTCATTTCAGTCCTGTTTCTTTGTAAATACTTATGTTCGTATTATAATCGTATATGTTGATGTATTCTATTGTTTTATTTTATGTCCCTCGTATATGCCTCGTATTTTATGTTTAAATGCATATGTGTATTAAGCTTACGATAATTACATATTTTTTATCCGGTTATTCGTATTAAAACATGTTATGTTCTATTTGACTCGTAAACGGCATGTTCTTGTATTTTTGTACGTATTGTATGTTTTCTTGGCTTTTAGGTTACGTGTTAGTGTGTCTTCTTTTTATGTATAATATATTGTTCCATATATGTTGAAATATGTTTTATTACTAGCATGTATGTCTTTTTGAAATATTTGTTCGTCTATATACGTAATTATTCCTGCCTTGTTATTCTGACTTGTTAAAGTTGTTTTTATCTATTATTTAGATTAATATGTATATATGCATGTTTTAATCTAGTATATTATTTATGTTAGATTAGTATTCTGTTATGTCAATATTTATTGCATTTAAATATTTTGCCATGTTTTATATTTTTGTCACATAAGATTGCATATCGAGATATAAATTGTTAATGCGGTGCCCTTTTATCCGAGCGTAAACGGGGCCAGTATCAGGCGTAGTGATAGTGGTTGGGCGTTTATTCTCGGATAACGGGGCCCTTAAAATTTATTCGCAATTATGACTGAATTTTAAAATAATCGTCACTTTAATCTGGAAAATCCAATATTAATAAAGCGGTAATTATTAAAGTACCAATTTTGGGCGGTGTGGGGGTGCTCATCCTTCCCCATCCGTAACCGACTCCCGAACCCAATCTTTTTGAATCTCTGGTTTTATGGTGTCCGGCCTACCTAAGTGGCCGGTGGCGACTCCATTTTTTTTAAATGTGGTTTCTTTTAAAACCCCACGGAATAAATATTTTATATCCAAAAGAATCACAAACACCTTTCAAAGACACCTTTCCAAAAAGCCACGCTTTTTATTTTAGCGATACAAAAAAAAGGACATCGCTACAGATGGCGACTCCGCTGGGGAAAATTTTTGTTTTTTTTTTAAAAAAAATAAATGAGAGTCAAGCTTTTAAAATAATTACCACTTTACTAATATTGGAAATTCCGGATTAAAGTGACTATTAAATTAACATTCGGTCATAATTGCGCGTTTATTTTAACGCATTTAAAATATGGCATATAAACCTGTCTTTTTTAAGTGGGGGGAAAACGCTAATGCTTTCGTGGAGATATCGTTCTCCCGTATGGGCCTAGCAAGTACCTTCGGGGCTCGAGTACCTTATGCTTTCGTAAGGATATCGTTCCTTCGTACGGGCATAAGCGAATGGGTCTCCCTGAATTGAACCCGGTTTAAAGGAGCCTATAATGGGTGATGATCGGGGGCCTTGCTACTCTTAGTAGAGGACAGCAAGGACAATTCGGGTACCTCCTAGCACCAACACTGCATGTAGAGAACATAGAAACCCACCCTGTTAGAGCTATGCGAATAACCTTAGGTGTTTTAGACGGGATAAATAGGGTTGTTTTGTGTGTTTATTCTGTTTAATTTTGTCCTTTTATTTATATATTTATCAATTTTATCTGGTACTGACTTGTTTTATTTTCGCTTTTGTTTTTTCTCATACATCATTGCATTTGCATCACATAAAGGTACTGGATCAAGTGGTTTGCCTGATCAGAAAGTCTTTCACCATGGAAAAAAGGTGTCTTAGGAAAGAAGAGCTTAATTTGTCAGTCAGACATTGGTCAGAGGTCAACCAGAAAATCCAAGGGGACAGTTTGCCGAACGAACGCGTAATAGCAGGATACACCTATGTGAGTCTCCAACAGAACGACTTATGGGATCTTCAAAGCATTTGGGAAAGATGGGACCGAAGACTACAAGACTTGTTCTGCAATAGTTATGGCGACATCACACAGCTGTTATAAATTCGGATTAACCAGTCCCTACTCCGAGCTATAGTCGAGTTCTGGAATCCGGCTTTTTGCTGCTTCACCTTCAATGGGCAGGACATGATGCCTACGGTAGAAGAATACACTGCTTTACTTAACCAAAAAAATATTCAGGAAGATTGGATCTACGCGAAGCCTCTGAGGAATCAGAACTACACTGCGAAACTCAAAACCTTTGCGGGAATGAGTGACGATTGGGTTAGTGGCCTCCTTCAAATCCGAGGAGATAATACAGTCTTTGCATGGGAAAGTATTCGGGACATCATACCAACACATCCAGACGAGGCAAAGAAAATGGACTTATTCGCTTTAGGAATATATGGCTTGTTGATCTTTCCCAGAGTACTCGGGAACATTGACATAGCCATTCTGGATTTGTTTGAGTGGGTGAAACGGAAAGCAAACCCAGTACCAGCAATCTTGGTTGAGACTTTCATTTCCTTAAATGCTAGCCGGAAACATGAAGAAGGACGTTTTCGAGGATGCGCACAGCTGTTACAAGTATGGATTCAGAGTCACATGTGAAAGACGCCAACGAGGGTCCTGCCGGGGATATCCTTCCAAGGTTTTTCGCCTTTACGAGAATACTTAGCAAAGGAATGGCGAGAGGATTTGAAAACAAAAATGTGGACCAGTTTCTTCAGGAACATTCAAGATGAAGACATAGCATGGAGGGTCCCATGGCTCGGTAAAGTTAATTATTTTCTATACTGATTGTGGGGATTTCAACCGGCTGATGATGTTAGGATTGCATGGAGGGATCGCTTTGTGCTCCGCTTTTAGTGTCTCGGCAGTTCGGATCACGACAATTCATTCCCAATACCGCGGATTAAGCCAAACTGAATTTCTTTTCAAAGGGGAGTTCAAAGGAAAAAATTCGGACCATCTTGAGGTCTTGGGATCATTGTTACGGGATCGGGGTGGAAGGAAATACCGAGCACATGACTACCCCGGATTACGATCTTTGGAGACGTTTGAGGTTAATAATGTGATTCCCGAATCTGATCAAGGAC